>PVKU01017782.1:0-10568 GCA_004027475.1 Anoura caudifer
AAAAAAAAGATTAAACATATGAATAAAATATAGGAAAGAAAAAATTCTTACTGGCAAAGGCAAACACTTAAAAAGCAGTAGATTAACCCACTATAAAGGTAGTATAAAGGTTAAGAGGCAAAGTAGGAAGAACATGTGCAATTACAACAATAAATTAAGGAACACACAAAAGAAGTAAAAAATAATAAACATGTAAACATGGAAGAGGTGAGTAAAATAAGGTAGTGATTTCAGAATGTGCTGGAACTTGAGCAATGATCACCTTAAAATAGACTGATATAAACATAACTTGGTATCTGTGAAGCACATGGTAACCACAAACCCAAATCTATAAGAGATAGACGAGAAATAAGGAGAAGGAATCCCAACACGACACTGTAAGAAAATCATCAATATGCAAGAGAAGAGAGCAAGAGAATAAGGAACAGAGAAGAATTTTTTAAAAACCGGAAAATAATTAACAAAATGGCAGTAAGTACAAATCTACCACAAATTACTTTAAATGTAAATGGATTAAATGTCCAATCCAAACACATAGGGTGGCTGAATGGATCAAAAAACAAGACCTGTACTTATACTTCCTACAAGAGACAAACTTCAGGTTGAAAGATACACAGAGACTAAAAATAAAGGGATGGAAGTAGATATTTCATGCAAATAGAATTTTTTTAAAAAGCTGGGGTAGCAATACTTAGATCAGACAAAATAAAAGAAGGGCATTTCATAATGATAAAGGGATCCATCCAACAAGAATATATAACTCTTGTAAACATCTACATACCCAAAACAGGAGCAACTAAATATATAAAGCAAATACTGACTGACATAATGGAAGAGATCCATGGCAATACAGCCATAGTATGGACTTTAACATCCCATTGACATCAATGTGTAGATAGATCATTTGGACAGAAAAATCAACAAGAAAAAAGTCATCTTAAATGACACACACACTTAACTGGTATTTCAAATGACACATATAGACTTAATTATATTTTTGGAGCATTTCAGCCCAAAGCAGCAGAATATACATTCTTTTCAAGTATACATTAAACATTTTCTGTGATAGACCACATGATAGGCCACACACAAGTGTCAATATTTAAGAAGATTTAAATTATATCAAACATCTTCTCCAATCAAAATGATACAAAACTAGAATTCAAGTATAAGGAGAAAACTGAAAAACACACAAACACAAGGAGGCTGAATAACCAGTTACTAAACAATGAAAGGGTTAATAATGAGATCAAGGAAGAAATCAAAATATACCTGAAGCAAATAAAAACGAAAACATAATGACCCAAAATGTAGAGGACACAACCAAAATAGTTCTTAGAGGGAAATTTACAGCAATACATGTCTACCTCAAGTAACAAGAAGACTCTCAAATAGACACCTTACACCTATCAGAAAAGAACAAACATAGCTCAAAGTCAGTAGAAAGGAAATAATAAAAATCAGATTGGAAATAACAGAATAGAGTAAAAAATAATCAATAAAACCAAGTAATGGCTCTTCCAAAAGATAAACAAAATTGACACATCCTTAGCCAGACTCATCAAAAAAAAAAAAAAGAGAGAGAGGGGGTCCAAATCAGAAATGAAACAGAAGTGGCAACTGACATCAAAGAAAAACAAAAGACTGTAAGGAAATAATAGGAAACAATTACCTACCAACAAAGTTTACGACCTGGAGGAAATGGATAAATTCCTAGAAACATATAATGTTCCAAGGATGAATCAGGAAGAAATAGATAACATGAACAGACCAATAACTACTACTAAAATCAAATCAGTAATCAAAAACTTCCAACAAACAAAAGCCCTGACCAGATGGCTTCACAAGAGAATTCTACCAGAGATTCAAATAAAAATTAGTACCTATCCTTCTCAAACTTGTCCAAAAAACTGAAGAGGAGGGAAGGCTCCCAAACTCATTTTACCAGGTCAGCATTAACCTGTCCCAAAATCAGACAAAGGGCCTACAAAAAAAGAAAATTATAGGCTCATATCCCTGATAAATATAAATGCAAATATCCTCAAAAGTTTATTAGCAAACCAAAATCAGCAATACATTAAAAAGATCATACACCTAGATCAAGTGAGACTTATTTCTGGGATGCAAGTTTGGTTGAATATCCTCATATCAACTAACATGATACATCACATAAAACGAAGTGTCAAAATCATATGAAAATATCAGTAGACGCAGAAAAGGTTTTTGACAAAATCTCACTCCCATTTATGATAAAAGCTCCCAGCCATAGGGTAGTAACTCAGTACTCATTGTTAATTCATTCTGCAACGTGTGACAAAAGCCAAAACTGACGAGTACTGACCGATGAAGCACTTTCTCTTGCAGGGCAGTGTCGTGACTCATACCAGTTCTAGTAAGTGCACCAAGTCCCAAACAAGCTCTGAGTGCCAAAACATTTTTTTCTCATCAAAATGTCACAAGTACAGGGTTTGACAAATTCTGAAGCTGACAAGAACTGAGGTATGACTGTATTAAAAACACCTAATACATTGCAAAAAGCTAATTTATATATAGTTCTGACTTTCCTTTAGAGCTCTCTGAGCAAACTTTATTTCCATACTTTTTCCTCACCTTTGCTTTCCAAAGTACATGTCAATTATTAGCAATTCTAAGCCTTAATTCAAATGTTCTGTTTCATACATATATATATGGTAACATCTAATTTAAGTTCCTTGTGTACCACTTATGGGTTGGTACCCTTTTCCTCTTTCATTTCAAGAAAAATAATATTAAAAAAAATCTGTATTCTCTAGTAACTCAACATTCTTCCACCCACCTCTCATACGAGTTTTCATTTGGGGGAGTTAAGAGCATACCTGCTCCAAAAGGTATCTTTCAGAAATGTTCAAAGAAATAAAAATGAAACATTGATCACATGGCATTTCTTATATAATAACCCCAAAATGTCAGTTTTAAATGCTACAGCTATTATATAGTATTTTCAATTTAGAGAAACAATCAGATAATCAAATAGTATACTTCCCCAAAATAACTATGATTCATAGAATTAAACATTCATCCATTAACTTGTGGCCCTTAATGTATACAATCTTTTGCATCTTTCGCTTAAATATAGTGTTAAATTTTTCCTAACCTCTTACTTAGAAAAATAATACTAAAAAAAAAATAGTCTTCATTTCCAAGCAAATGATAAACTACAATAAGCAATCTTAATAGAGCAAATTAAATGCCCAATGAAAAATAATACAAAACCGTATAATCAGGAGTTATAGAAGTTTTACCTTGATTCTTCTTTCAGTGTCATCTAACTTCAACTCTGCTGCAACTAGTTTCTTTGCTAAGTCCTCTCGTTCAGGTAGGTGTCTAGCTTCAGAGATCTTTCTCAGCTTCTGCAAGGAGTATTTCGTCCTATACAGTTCATCTTCTGTTTCTTTCACCCTTTTCTCGGTTGCCCGTTCTTTCTCTTGAGCTTTCCTTAAGCGTTCTTTGAGTGCTGTAATCTCATTGTTATGACGAGCAATAAGTTGTGAGATTTCATTTTCTGTGTCTTCAAACTTATTCAGGGCTTTCTCCTGTCTGTACTGAAGCCTTTTCAAAGCCTTATTTTCTTTTAGCTGCTCAGCTAATTTGACCTGGAGTTCAGTTATTTCATTCTGCAAAGCATTGATTTTTAGCAGTCTTGCAGAAAGAACCCGTTTTGTAACAAGATCAGTATCTTTCCTTGGTGGCTCCCTACTGAGGATCTGAGAGTGAAATCCCACTCCCTTTCTGTTTGTTGGACCCTTAGGACTTGGTTTCCTAGGAGCTAAAAAAAGAAACAATAATAACATGAAGTGAAAACTCTACCAAATATAGCGTTACTTTTCATACTCGTAAGTGAGTGGATCCACAGCATTCTTTAGTTATTTTTCCTTAAAATATGATTTTATGAGATTTAGTTAAATATCGGATTTTATTTAGATCTCTTAATGTTTTTATTAAGAAAGGTTTAGAATCTTTTAAGAAAGTTCAAGAATATTCTGATCCATCAAAATGATACAGTTTATAGGGACTTATTTTACATTGGTTTAGAAGATGGTAGTATCGGGATTTACCATATTTAATTTTACAGTAAGACGACAAGTCAGGATTCAAACATGTGCATTGTCAGCATGAGCATTGTGCCTAATAAACAATGGACAAAACATTGTGATATTCAAGTCATTTGGGCCAAGATATTTGGTCAAGATCATTATTTGAAATGTGGAAATGTAAGTTTTCTCTAAATTAATTACAACTTTTTCTTTATTTGGTGAAATAGGATGAAAACATGTTGTATAATCAGAAGACTTGGGTTTGGGACTCAGATTTACCACTAAATAACTCCTCGGGCAATTCACCTAAACCTTTCCAGATCTGTTTTCTCCACCCACAGAATGAGGATACCACCACCTACATACTTATGCTGTTTTGAAGATTAAATCAAGTATGCTTGTAACACAAAATCTCCACAAGTATTCTCTGTCGGTCATAAGAACGTAACCCCATTTATTAGTGACTGAAAATGGTAGCACCCCAGCAGTACAAACGTGATTCTAAATGCTTTCTCAGGGGTTTTAGTGTGATGTTCATATCAGAAACATGTGGCATAATTTGAGAACAAGAATAAAACTAAACACTACATACTAAAATTATAAAGCATAGGAAATACACCCTGGCTGGTGTGGTTCAGTGGATTGAGTGCCGGCCTGAGAACAAAGGGTCACTAGTTCAATTCCCAGTCAGAACACATGCCTGGGTTGCAGACCAGGTCCCCAGTAGGGGGTGCTCGAGAGGCAACCACACATTGATGTTTTTCCTCTCTTTCTCCCTCCCTTTTCCTCTAAAAATAAATAAATTTAAAAAAATAAATACTACATCCTAAAAACATAAGCATATGAAAAATGCCCTGGCTGATGTGGCTCAGTGGACTGAATGCCAGCCTGTGAACCAAAAGTTACTGGTTCAATTCCCAGTCAAGGCACATGCCTGGGATGTGAGCGAGGTCCCCAGCTGGGGGAATGCAAGAAGCAACGGATAGATGTTTCTCTCTCACACATCAATGTTTCTCTTTGTCCCTTCCTTATTCTCTCTCTAAAAATAAATAAACACATAAATAAATAAAATCTTTAAAAAATATGCTGAAATAAAAAAGAGAAAGAATTGCTATCAAACACATATATCTTCGAATTTAAGTATTCAAGATACTATTTTCATCACATTTGTTCTTTCCTTAGTTTAATCTGCACTGGTGATTGCGACATAAACCAAGGGAAATGAAATTAGTGTTTAAGGAAAGGTATCAGTTTGGTCCTGTTGCTGATCTAAGGTAGACAAAATACCAGATTTTAATTCAGAAGACAATGCAAAGCAGAAAACTGTACAAGTGAGACTGAAGACAGTAACAAATTTTTATAGGTGATGCTAGAACTGTTTTTCACAGCGTTTTCTCAATTATCTTCTCAAATAAGATAAGGCTTATGAAGTTCTAACTCCTTAATTATGTGGCCTCAAACTGCTCTGGAGAAGGAATGAAAAATCAAAGTATTCCTACCAATAATCCCTAGGTATGTAAATTATTTCTTGGGAATAAATGAGCATTTTCCAATGTTCAATCCTAAAGTCTGTTTTTAATTATACAGAGCAAATGTTTAATATCAGATTATGCTCTTACTCACAAAATCAAAACAAGAGACTCACACTGAGTCAGACTTGGAAGAAGAGGTCAAAATCCTGCAGCAGCATTGTACTGAAAAAAATTTTTTAAAAAAAGGAAAAGAAAAGGAAGGGAGAGAGGGAAGGATGGACAGACAGACTAGCACCCAAATGTTAAAAGTATGAACATCTCTGAAAAGCAAGAACAGGTGTCCATGAAAGGGCTGTTTTCAAAAGAAACATATATTCTTGTAGGTTTTTCAAAAAGCAAATATGTCTCAAAGTAAGAATTTATATAGGCAATTTAATTATACTCCTCCTTAAATATTTTCAGTGGCTAACTGTTCCCTCACAGCACCAACCAATATATTAGCGTAGGATTCAAGGTTTCATGACCCGGCCTGGCCTCCTTTTCAGATTCCGTCTTCACCACTCCTTGCCTTGCTGCACAAACTCACATTCTAAGCCACTGCTGTCACAGCCGGGCTGCACTTTTCAATGCACACTATAACCGCCTCATTTAACCTAGCTCGTTTTTGATGGGGTACCTGTAACCCTTACACATTTCATTACTGAGTACACAGTGGGGTTTTCTTGACCAGGGATTTAAGATGAAGAGATTTCTAGAATATTACCTAGTCAAGTTTGTACTAGTACCAGTTCAGACTAGTAACACTTTCATAAGAAAAATTATTTCTAATTATTAATCTTGTGTCCATTATAATACAGTTTAACAAAAAACAGACTAGTGATCTCAAGTCTCAAATTCTATTTCTAGGTTTAATTGGAACTTTTGCAGTAAATACTGCATTACTTAGGGGAAGTAATTTTACTCAATTAAAAAAAAATGCCCCTTAACTACTTTATATCAATGCTTTTCTTCAATGACCACTTAATAAAAATGAAGACAAATTAAGGTACAAAAATTTTGATTTTTTTGCCTTTACAGTACCCCCAAAACTCCAAAACAAGCATTTATTTAGGAAGAAAACAAAATGAGGAGCCTTAATTATGGTTCTTTCTTTCGTAGACAGAATGACTGAATATAACAAAGGCTAATGCACAGTGCCACCAACATTTACATAAATTTATAAAAATATATTCTATTCAAAATGTAAACCAGCCCATTTCCATGCATACATTAAAGTACATACTAACAGAAGAGTTTCCTTCATGCAAGCTTTCCTAAGTACTCAGAATGAGTCTTCTAGGTCTAGTGGACTCTCTTAAAGAATGTTTACCTTGGTAATGCACTTGGCTATCTGAAATTTGCCTTTTAGGATGTGTTCCCTTGATACTCGTAGTTGAGCAGGGATTCACCGGCGATGACCGGCCAGAGGACGGTGGTGTAGTTCCAATGTCAGATGAAGAGTACCAGTAACGGCGTTTGCCTGCCTTACTTTCCTGGTCAGTATCTGGGCTTCTTTCTCTTTCCCCCATGGTTTGGAAACTAAGTCTCTATTCACATAGTTTCACAGATTCTTCCTTCCAGAAAAATCCACGAGAAGCCTGAAGAATGTTTTTGAGTCTTTAGATCCTGGTGAAAATATGTATGTCCGTGAGTTTGTTTTTTCTATGTATCTGTAGTCCACAGTTCACGTCAGCAATGAGAAGAAACCCTTTTTTCCTCTACAATTAAGGATGGGAGAGGGAAACGCATCACATTTCATGAAATAGATTTCTACAGTTAATTACAATGAAAGATAGTAAAAGCAAAATAATATACTACTTACAATTTTAAGAAGAGACTATAATTTGTCTATATTTTCACACATAGTTGTTTACAGTATTTGGAAAAACACAGCCTATCATAGTCAAAAAAGAACATGTAAAGTATCTGACATATAATTGCTTCGAATAAATGTTAACTGTATTTGACCCCCTTGAATATCAAGATTTATAATAAATATAAAAGCTGATTTGTAACAGCTGAATAATGATCAGATAACCAGTGTTTTTCTTTTTGGGGAGTGGGGTGGGGTAGTGAAGAACCAGCCTACTAATAACAACAAGAAAAAATGTCTAAGACTGACTACATAAAAATGTAAAACTAAAGTATGTAAATGTTCATCAATTTAAAACACTCGATGAAAAATATGGTTACCACCCTTAACACATAAATAAGTCACTCACACCACCCCATAAGAAAAATTGGAGGTCAAAAGTTAAATGGCAAATATTTACATGTTAAGACCCAGAGCAAGCAATACAAATGACAGGCACATAAAAATATTCATCCTCAAATCCATTTTTAAAACTACCAAGTTACCAAAGAGTTTTCAAAACAACACTCCATGCTGCCAGAATGACAATCAAAACGAGAGCTACAGAATTTTTGGAAAAATTACTGGAAAGATAAATTAAAATTTTAATTATGCTTTTAACATTTGATCCAATAATTCCATTATTGGATACCAAGATAATAACACTAAAAATATGGGAAAAGTTATACACAAGTGTTTAATGCAGTACATTAAAAAAAAAAACAAAACAATCCTGCCCTGGCTGGTGTAGCTCGGTGGACTGAGCGTGGGCCTGCAAACCAAAAGATCGTGGTTCGATTCCCAGTCAGGGCACATGCCTGGGTTGCAGGCCAGTTCCCGGCGGGGGGGGGGCCGCATGAGAGGCAACCACACATTGATATTTCTCTCCCTCTCTCCTGCCCTTCCCCTCTAAAGATAAAATAAATAAAATCTTAAAAAAAAGTCATGCTAAAGTTTAAAAAAAAGAAAAAACAATCCTAATGTGTAACCAGTGTAATGATTGAGAATATTGTAAAAATCAATATGGTATAATATCATGCAGCTGTTATGTTTACAAAAAGTCTGTGTTAACGAGAAAAATCTTCATACCATTTTGGTACAGAAAATTTTCAAATGGGTATATACAATATGATCTTGACTACACATAGGCATTAAAAAAATACTGAGTATTTGATCTGAACTCATGAACTGACAATAATTTGCAAAGCAAATATACACCAAAATACTGTCTGTCTGGGCAGCATGAATTTTAGATGATTTTATCTCTTGATAATTTTTATTTTTAATAAAATTTGATTATTTTTATAATTAGCCTATTTTTAATAAGAAGAAAGAAAGTCGTATTGATGAAATTAGTATTGAAAGTACAGCGGTTCCAGCAATATGTGAGAAAAGACACATGCACGGCAGCATCAACTGCCATTCACTGCAGTGCTGGGGCAGGAGCTGAGGGCTGAAAGGATCAAAATGACCATGGGCAAGGAACTGGCTACACAAACCTAAATGCCTAAAACAAAGTACAGTGTCATGAAGCTGTCAAAGGAATGAGGACCACCTGTGTATATTCTCTGTAGTCTGGAGTGATCTGCAGGATACATTATAAAAAAAGATGGAGAAAAGCATGTATATTATACTACCATTTATCAAAGAAAAAGGGTTATAAATATATGCAGCCAATCTTTTTATATTTTTAACAAGTAAAAGAATAAACTGAACACCTAATTTTTAAAAGGGAGGGTCTCTAGGGCAGGGCTGCCCAGCAGAACCTTCAGCAAGAACAGAACTGTCCTACAGTCTGTGCTGTCCAAGACAGCAGCCGGCCACGTTCAGCTACTGAGCGCTTAACATGCGGCAAGTGAGGCTGAGCAGCTCGTTTTTAATTTAGCTGAACTTTAGTTAATTTAAAATTTAAAAGCCGAATGTACTGCTGGTTAGCTGAGTGTATGGAGAACTGTAGGGGAGAGAGGAGGCAGAACCTAGGGGTGGGGATAGGGGCTGGAGTTCGTTGTCTGTGACCTTTGAAGACCTGAATATGGAGGTCATAATTTTTAGAAATCAGATTTCTAAAAAGCAATTCCTATAAAATAAAATAAAACAAATTGACCTAACTAGATATATAGTTTGTGACAAAGCTGCACAGATTAACCAGCTCAAATGACTTTAAAACACGATGATTTGACGTGATATCCTTAGTGAGATACATGCTACCAACTAAAAAGTGCAATGTTTTCAACATAGGTAGAAACAAATATAAGCTAGTATGGGTTTTTAAAACTCTGTAATCCAAAATTTGAATTAGGAGTGTTAAGTATGAATTTATGATGGATTTTATATTAAGAAACACTATTTCTTAGCTCTGTTCATTGAAAAATCCTAAAACAAGGAACAAATAAATCGCAAAAAGCATTCCTAACACCCAGATGTAGTATCCAAATGCTATTTCCCTTTAAAAGAAACTAATGCTCCAAGTGAAATATCTAATTCCACACTGGAGGGAGGATACATACAAGATGAATCTACGAATCTAGAAACGTTGATTATCCTAGAAAGCAAGGAAGGTGTCAGACACTAGATGGAATATCAAAAGGGCTCAGGAGCCAACCTGAAGGAGCTCAAATGGTACTAAGATGGAACAATTTCACCGTCAGTGAGAATTATATCAGAAAACGATCACAACACATCAGTCACGTTTAAAAAACTAATTAGTCACCTTTGAAAGATGCTAGGGAACCAACTTATTTACCTGACAAGTGAAATAAAGAGAAAAAAAAAATCAAGCATGTGTCTTGCCTATACTGTTACAAGCTGTATCACAAAATAACAAAACAGAAGTAGCTTAATGGGAAGTATTTCTTTACAAAATTATTCTAGCTAATAGATGAAAAACAACATTTAGAATGACAGAATTAGAATACTGCCATTTTGTAGCCACCAATGAAATAATGAAGCCAGACAGTGACCACGAATGACTGCCACCATCGCTGAACAGAAACAGGCAGGCGCTGTGCGCCTCCAGACAGGACACAGTGATACCTCTGAAGCAATCTGCTCCCCCTACAAGAAAAAAATAGATCTGATTCTGATCAAATCTATAAATGTAAACGATAATTTACAGAAAATACAAGAGACAGG
>PVKU01017783.1:0-10627 GCA_004027475.1 Anoura caudifer
AGAGAAGAAGCACAGTGACTTTGAGGATTGAAAGAAAGGCCACTGTGGCTGGAGTATGTAAGAATGAAATTGGAGAGGGATGTAAGAACCAGTCAATTTGGGCCACTATAAAAAATATTAAAAAATGGGTGGTTTATAAACAATAAACATTTATTTTGCACTGTTCTGGAGTTGGGAAGTCCAAGATCATGGTGCTAGCAGATTAGTGTGCAGTAAGGACCTGTTTTTATGTGGCATCCTCACGTGTTGGAAGGGATGCACCAGCTCTCTGGCATGTCTTTTATAATCCCAACCATGGGCTCTGCCTCTATGACCTAATTACCTCCCAGTGGCCCTAGCTCATAATACCATCATCTTGGAGTTAGGATTTTAAACAATGAAGTTTGGGGAGACACAAACATTCTGTTGTTTTATAATGGACAGTGCTTGGTGCTTTTTGTGTTCTGTGTAAACATCTTTGCTTAAACCAATTTTGTGAAGATTTTCTTGTTTTTTTTTTTTTTCTAGTAGTTTTATAGTTTTATCATTTACACTTAGGTCTGTTATCTACTTTGAGTTAATTTTTATGGATGGTGTGAGAGTCAAATTTCATTTTTTTTTTCATTTTTTTCAAATTTCATATGGATATTTAATTTTTTCTGCCACTATTTGTTGAGAGCATTGTGTTTTCTCCTTTGGGTCTTAGCACCTTTGTAGAAACTCAGGCTACTATTTCTAGACTCTAGTTCATTCCATTTATTTGTAGGTTTATCTTTATACCAATGCTTCACTTTGTTGATTATTAAGTCTTAAAATTAGATAAGTTCTCCAAGTATGTTCTTCTTTTTCATAATTATTTTAACTATTGTTGATTCTTTGCATTTCCATATACATTTTAGAATTAGCTTGTCAACTTCTACAAATTTGAGGATAATTGATATTGCAACACAATTGAGTTTTCTGATCAATGAACATATCATGTCTCTTCATTTACTTATATTTTCTCTACATTTTATCAGCAACATTTATAGATTTCAGTATACATGTCTTACATGTATTTTAATAAATTTATCTGTAAGTATTTAATGTTTTTCAATACTGTCATAATTTGGTACTTAAAATTTTTATTTGTCAATGTTTCTTGATAAATTTACCCTTTCATTTATTACTTTGTTGTAGATTCTTCAGGATTTCTTTGTAGATGATTATGTTGTCTTTCAGTTAACAGGTTTTACTTCCTCCCTTTCAATCTGTATGCTTACGCTCATGCTCTCTTTCTCTCCTTTGTTTGCCATACCGGACTGGCTAGACTCTGGCATAACACTGAATAGGAGTGGTGAAATAGACATTTTTGACTTGTATACACTCTTAGGGGAAAAGCATTGAGCCCTTAGATATGATGTTGGATGTATTTTTCCAACATTATTATGTTGAGGAGATTTCTATCTAGTCATAATTTGCTGAGAGTTTATTATTTACTTATTTAATCACATATTTTTTAATATCGTGAATAGATGTTGAATTTTAAGAATGCTTTTTTTTTACATAAGTTGAGATGATCATATAGTTTTCTATTTATCTGTTAGTATGGTGAATTGATGGTATTCCTGGGATATAACTTGTTGGTCATTGTTTATTATTCATTTTTATGTATTTTTGGACTTGATTTGCCAATATTTTGTTAAGGAATTATGCATTGATGTTTACAAAGTCTATTAGGCAGTAGATTTAGTTTTCTTGATGTCTCTGATTTGGTGTCAAGATAATGCTGGCCTCATAAAATGAGCACACTCCCCCTCCATTTTTGAAAGAGTTTGTTTAGAATTGTTTTATTTCTTCCTTAAATGTGTAAAAGAATTTACCAATGAAGCATCTAGGTCTGAATAGAAATGGTGAGATTGACGTCTTTGCCTTGCACACACTCATACAAGAAAAGCTATCCTTATGGAAAAGTTTGTAATAACAAATTCAAGTTCTTCACTGTATATGGTGCTATTCAAATTTACTATAGATTTTTAAAAAATATTTTTTGTCCTCAATATTTATTTATTTATTATTTTATAACTTTGTGATCTATAGTGATGTTCTTAACTCATTACTGATATTGATATTTTATTTTTTCTTGATGAACATTGCTAGAGTTTATAAATTTTATTGGGCTTTAAGAAGAAATAGGTTTTTACTTCATTGATTATTGTTTGATTTATATTTTTATACCTAAAGATATGATTTGTGCTTGTATCACTTTTATTTTTTGTCTTCTTACTTTGGTTTTAATTATCTCCTTTGTGTCAACTTAAGGCCAAAACTTAATTGATTTGAGGCTGTGATTTTATTTTAATGTAAGCAGATAAAGCTATAAATTCCTCTTAGCATTGCTTTATCTGTATCCCCAAAATTATGATCTGTTACATTATCAGTTTTATTTAATTCAAACATTTTTTCCAATTTTTAAAGATTTCTTCTTTGACTCATTGAGTTTTTAAGTGTTCATTGAAATATCAAATATTTGAGAGATTTACCAGATATCTTCCTATTATTGCTTTTTAATTTATTACCATTGTGGTCAAACAGCAGACTTGATGAGGTGTTAATTCTTTAAAAAAATTTTGAACATGTTTTATGGCCCAACATATGGTCTATCTTAGTGAATATTTTATATGCACTTCAAAAGAATGCATATTATGCTGTTGTTGAACATAGTATTTTATAAATGTATATTAAATCAATTTGGTTGATAGTATTGTGCAGATCTTCCATATTAGAACTATTTTCTATCTTCTGGTTCTATCAATTCCTGAAAGAGGAGTGGTAGAATCTCCAATTGCAATTATAGATTTATATGCTTCTCCTTTGAGAAGATTTTGTTTCACATATTTTATATTCTTTACTTAGCTTCATACAAATGTAAGATTTTTTATTGTTTTTATCTATGAAATATCTGTCGGTAATTCAGCAAATACTGTTCTAAAGTCTTCTTTGTTTAGATATAGCTATTTAAGCTTTCTTATGATTAGTGTTTCACTGGTATATATTTTTATCTTTTTACTTTTCACCTCTCTGTATTTTTATATTGAAATGAGTTTCTTTTTTCATCTTTAGTGATATAAAATGGACAAAAAAATTGTAATGTATTTAAAGTGAACAACGTACTTAGCATTTGCAACAGAGCCCAGGGGAAGCTGGCAGAATGTGGAGCTCTTTCTCTGCATAGCTTCCTCTTTTCTGGTTCTTTGGCCTACAAAGTGCTCTCCCTTGAGCTTTTTTGAACTCTATTTTCTCCACTCAGTGGGCTCACTTTGCTCTGCTTGAGATGACTTTCCCTACTGCACAGACAAGAAGGCCAAACCAGTCAAAGGGCTCAACTCAGAGATCACCTCCTGAACTCCCTATTCTCTAAAACTAGTTATTTCATATATTTAGTCCAGGTTTGTATTTGTTTACAGAGTGTTGGGGGAAGTACATCTGGTCCCATTTATTCCATCATGGCCAGAAGCATGAGTCTGTGTATTCAGTTTTTATCATATTGAAGTTAAGTTTAAAAATTCTAAGTGGGGGTCCATTATGTAATTAGTGTTAGATATGCATTTTAAATAAAAAAATGGGTTGAAGAGATAAATTTGGAGTTTTTCATAATATAGATGGTAATAAAAGTTATAGCATGATTGGATCTTATCACCTTATGAGATGAAAGTGTGTGAAGAAAATTAAGCTTTGGATGAGGCCTCAAGGAACTTCACCTTTAAATTCCAGGCAGATAAATCAGATAAACCAGAGGAAATGACAAAGAAGGAACATCTAGATAGGCAGGAAAAAAACCAAAAAACCAAAAAAACCCAGGGGGTCATGTTGCAGAGGCCAGGGAAAGTGTTGTCAAGATTTTAATGATGTTGGTTCAAGTGAAATGAGGACTGCAATTTAAGCATTGAATCTGTGACTTGAAAAGTTTCAGTGACCTTGCCCAGAACAGCTTCAGCAGAGCTCTGGGACAGAAGCCATATTTAATGCTAAAGGGAGAGTGGGAGGTAAGACAATGGAGGGGTAATTTTAGGAATTTAAAAATTTTTAGCTGTGAAGTAACAGAACCATTAGCTTAAGAGCAGAAACCGAATGAGAGTTTTCGAAGTGGTCTCATTTCTTTTCTTTTTTTAAGAAAAAGTTTTCTTTTTCAATAGGAGAGGCTTGTATGCATAGAAATGCTGGCAGGACAGACCTGGTTGAGAGTATGAGGCTAATGACTTGAGGGGGTGATAACCTTTAGTATCAAGAGTAGAAAGGCTGTTGTGTGTGCACATGAGGCTTGATCTTAGGAAAAGAATGATATATTTTCTTGTAACAGAAGGAAAGGTGAGAGAATGGGTGCCCAGGAAGTCAGGTTGGTCACTTTGGTGGTAGGAAAGTGATAAGCTGGGGGAGAATAAAAAGATGCTTTCTACAAAATGTTTTAAAAATACTGGACCCTTTGCTGGAGGAGGTAATGTAGAGGATGTGTCAATTGAGCCCAGAACTGGACTGGGCAGTCAGGGCTCCTTGCCCTTTGCATATGGGATCAGTTTCAGGTTTTAACCAGCAAGCTCCCCAGGAGGTTAAGGACTAAGACTGGTATTGACATAGATCTGAAGAATTTTTAAAGACAATTTGGCAAACTTTAATCAGAAACTATGGACAGAATAATGCAGGTAAGTTTCTGTAAGCCCAGACATGTTTGGTTGTAACATCTGGCTGGTGATTAATCACGAAGGGACCCCGTGACCCAGAAGACAGGTATGGGTGGAATGAGACCACCCTAATTCCATGTTTACACCAGTCCGGAAAGATGACTGGAGGTGACTGGCAAGAGCTGCTGCTTGCTTACTCTATGCCCTGCTGAAGTCTTCTACTTCTTTCTTCTCCTTTCAGGCTTCTTGTCCTGTTTCTTATGTTTAGTCCTCAAGCCCCACTCCTGTTTCCATTCATCCTCTTCTCCTCAGTCTTTAGCCTTATTTCTTTAATCCTGGTTTCTTACCCAATATTTAACCTCCTTCTTACTCTTTTGGGTCTCTCTCGTGGAAATAGTTTCTCCATTACTTATTGAAAATCTTTTTGTCCCCAATTTTTTCAGCATTTCGAATTCCTTCTCACCGTATATGTTTGTCCTCCTGCTTTTCTTCAGCCACCTTGAATCTCTCCATTGTCCCACTCTCTGTTTAAGAAAGAAAACATTTTACATTCTTACTTTTATTTTTCCCAATTTAAGGTAGGTTATATTCTTAAATGCCATCTTGAGCTGCTTTAAATTTTCTCAAACTTCATTTCTTAGAATTAAAATATTAAAGGGAATCTAAAGAGGAATATGTAAGTCTCATCAAATTTAAGTTTGAAATAGTATTTTTTTTTAAAGACCGAAGTGCTCTGACAGGTGTGGCTCAGTGGGTTGGGCATTGTCCCACAAAGCAAAAGGTTGCCAGTTTTATTCCTGGTCAGGACACTTGCCTGGCTTGCAGGTTCGGTCCTGGTTGGGGTTCGGGTGAGAGGCAACCAATTGATGTTTCTCTCTCACATCCATGTTTCTCTCTCCCCCCCCCCTTTTCTAAAAATAAATAAATAAAATCTTTAAAAAATGCAGAAGTTCTTGAAAGTTTTTTTGTTTTGTTTCCTTTTTTTGCTTCTTCTTTTTTTAGAAAGGGCCCAATGATATTTACATACAGTCTCTGGCAAACCATTATGAAAACATTTACATATTTAGACTATTTAGAAAATTAGAGAGAATTGGAAAGACAATAAACGTCTTCATATATCTAAGTTATGGCCTATGAAAAAGGAGTTAGCTCTCCATAAAAAAGTAAAGTATATTTTCAGTTAAGCGCCAAAAATGTGGGAAGCATTTGAGAAGCAGTTTTACCAGGTAGTCTGAAGTATTAAAAGTCAGAAATTCCTAGTTGTTTTACTGTCACTAGGAGGCAGTTCATCAGCAGTGCATGTGATTGTCTACTATTTGCAAAGAGCTTTCCTGGCATCTGCAGAAGAGTACGTGCATCCCAGAGTCAGCTCTCAAGTCTACCCTCTGAGAAGGAGTAGGTGTAAGGAATGAATGTGCTCTTCGAAACTCAAGTACAAGAAACTTTTTTCTTCTATAGCAGATAACTGGCACTAAACCACATTGACTAGAATGTCAAGAAATTCAATCACTATTTCCAGTGTCACAGAGATATGCGGTATGGGGATGCTCACTGTAGCCCCATGGGCTATTAAATGGAGGTGCCTCTATTCCTTCCATTGTCAACATAGGAAAGGGGCTTTTCTGATGTGGTTCCTGGGTTCCCAGGCATGGAGTGGAGCAAAATGAAGATCTCCACCACCCCCAGGCCCTGATAAAGCACAGTTCTCCCTCCATTTTCATTTACAAACCCTCCTCCTCAAACCTTGGGTGATCCTCCTTCTATAGATAATTCAACTGTAGAGTATCTTCAGGCTGAGGCTTTAGATACAAAGCCTGTTCATTCTCTAGGGCGCACAAGCTTCATTGCTATTGTGGAGGGCATGCACGCACACATACACACGAAACAAGAAAAAGAAAGAAACATTTTTTTCCCCACAGGTCTTCTAAATCAACAAAAATCAGATAAAAATGAATATCTAATCAAATTATCATACATATGAATTTTGTGGGCAATGTAGTGATGACAAGGTGTATTGCATCTTATATTCAATTTTCAATGATGCAGCCTTTGTCAAACTTTTAATTCTCAAAGTGTCATATGTTATATCCAAATAAGTAAGAAATGCACTAAAAACTTCTTACTGACTGAACATTGTATGTTATATATTCACTAGTTATTTGCTGTGACACTAAAACTTCATGCCAGCATTTGATGCAAGAATTGAAACATAATACACTTATCATATAATTATAATTTTTGAGTAGTGGAATATTTTGAGAAGAAATTTTCAGCAATCAGGAGATGTTCACTTTAGGGTAAGTGAACATCATGTAACTTCATCATAAAGTGAACTTGAAACTTGTACATGTCCTGATGATGACAACATCTAGATCTACTAAGATAATCCTTGCAATGAATGCACTTAAATCCTTTGTGCATGGTATGGAAATTTTTCAAAAGAAAATCCAGGGCTCCTGAGTATGCATTAAATGCTTTAGACTAGTGCAGTGCTTCTCCAGCTTTTATTGTGCATATGAATCACCTGGAGAACTTGTTAAAATGCAGATTCTCATTCAGTACATCTGGAGTGAGGCCTGAGGTTCTGCACTTGCACAAAGCTCCCAGGTGATGCTGATGCTGCAGGTTTGCTGGCAACAGTGGGCAGCAAGGTGGTAGAGAAAACCTCATTAATACAGAAACTGTAGTCAATGCTGGTATATTGATCTTTTGCAATGTGAATATATCATTCATACCAAAACACATGGGTAATTTTTTTCCTCTCAAGGAAACATGGACCCAAATTTAATTTTTAAAAAGTCTTCATTTATGTGGCTAACCAGGCCAATGAAAGATTAAGAAAGAAGAAGGCCAGACAAGGGAGATCAAAGTCATACAGCACCGTATGCTATAGGAGGAAAGCAAAGCACTGCAGAGTTGGAAACTGTTATACACAATAAAGTATGTAGCAGTCATATAAATTTGGGACCAGGCTGATTGGCTTGCTGTGATTTGAGGCTCTTTTTGTGCCAGTTGGCCCCTGGTTTATGCTGGGAAAGATGTGACAAGTTTTGGGCATGTTTTGAAATAGCCGATGGACATTCAAGAGGACATTTCAAATAAGTAGTACATGGATCTAGAGCTAAGTAAAGAGACTGCATTTTGGAATAGGTGGGAAGTGAAAAAAGAGAGAGCCTAGGCTGTATCCTAATGAATACTAACACTTAAAGGAAGAAAAAATGGAGTAATAACTGATGAAGGAGATGGAGATTTACAAGGAAAATTGGGAGAGTGAGTTTTCATAGAAGCCAAGTAAGAGTTTTGGCATGCAGTAGGTATTTACCAAATGCTTGTTGAAATGAAAAACAAAAACGAAGCAACAGAAAGCCATGAACTGGACTCATGAACACCTTGTACCAAGACCAATGAATTTGCTTGCTTTTTCTAAGCATATTTTTTCCATATGTTTGTTTCTACCAAATGCTGTCTTCTTTGCCTGGAATACCCTTCATTCTCCTTCTTCTTTCCTGTCTCTGCTTCTGCCACCCACCCCTGTTATGTTTGCACAGGCTGTCTCTGGCCTCTGAACTTCAGTTATCCCCTCTTCCTCCTGGTTACCCTTGTGGACCTGAGTGATTGCTGCCCAATCTGCCCAAGCCCTGCATGTGCCATCACTTTTTCTGGCCATTTTGCTGGTCCCCAACTCAGCTATAAAGCCTCCATCCCCATGTTGATAGCAGATGTTAGTATTGTCTTTTCACTATTGCCATATGTGATGATAGTTGGTACTGTCCAAGCTCTAGCTGAGCCATTACTTGTGACCCTGAGCGGGTGTGTATGTGACCAGAAGTAAGAACAGTGAACTGTGGTTGTTTTCCTAGGAAACTGAGCACTCATGAGAGACAAAGCTACCGAAGAATGAACATGTCTTTGGTGGAAAGTAGAGATGTTTAAGAGATAAGTTGAGAGACTATCTGGGTTTGAATCCCATTCTGCCATTCACAAATTATTCAGCCTCCAGAAAGTTACTCAACTTCTCCAGATCTCAGTCTTCTTATCCATAAAATGGAGATATAGCACTTTATGTAGTATTGGCCAATACAATGTGTTAAATAAATACATGTTGGAAACATCAACCAAAGAAACACTCGTATGCGTGTATACACACACAGGCACACACAGCATTTCATGAGTTAGGTGTGCAGATGGAATGTGACACATAAGTGAGGTTTATCAAGAGCAGTAAGCTAGTCTCTTCAGGAAAAAAGATTGCAGAGGGGGCAGAGAATGGGCAGAAAGAGCTAATCAGTCCGCTTTGAGGAAACTTACCATTCCGCCCTTTGGATGTTCTGATGAGTATAGAATGGAATAGTGGAATCTGAGTCATTTACGTTCACCTACTGTGCCTATTATCCAGTGAATGCCATTTATGAGATCATCTATTTGGTCTTTGGACATGGAGTATTTTCTTTTCCCCCACTGGGTAGCAGAGCTCCAATTAAGATCTTTAACCTCATATGTACCCTTTTCTAACATACTGAGCTTAGACAACGTAAAGACAATGAAAATTTCCAGTGGTATTTGGTGTTCAGAATCAGAACCTGAATGTCAGCTGGAGGGTAAATAACCAGTTTAACCCCAAGATATCAATGAATGTAGTTAATCACTGAAAATCCAAGAAATTGTCAACTGGGAAATATATTTGCACAGACAAATGTCCTTATGAACATTTTCCCTTATTTTCTAATCATTTATTATTGAGTAGCAAAATGCTGGTCTTAATGGAATATTTGCCAGCTTAAGTTTTGTTGACTTCAATTTGTTGGTTATAATTACTAATGTTTTATTTTTTAATGTTTTAGTGCTGACATGCTTGGAGGGAAATTGCACCACAGTGGTGACTGCACAGCAAGGAAATCAGCAGAAGAGAAAAATTAAATGCTAGGTGTTAGTTTGAAGTTAGCAGTGATGGAAATGAGTGGGTGGGAGAATTAAATTTTTAAAAAATATATTTTATTGATTATGCTATTACAGTTGTGTCATCCCACCCCTTTATTCCCCTCTACACTACACACCCCCTCCCACCCACATTCCCCCCTTTAGTTCATGTCCATGGATTGTACATATAAATTCTTTGGCTTCTACATTTCCTATACTATTCTTAACCTCCCCCTGTCTATTTTCTACATACCATTTATGCTACTTATTCTCTGTACCCTTTCCCCTCTGTCCCCTGTCCTCTCCCCCACTGATAACCCTCCATGCAATCTCCATTTCTGTAGTTCTGTTCCTCTTCTAGGTGTTTGCTTAGTTTGTTTATGTTTTTGTTTTTTTTTTTTAGGTTCAGTTAATAGCTGTGAGTTTGTTGTCATTTTACTGATCATATTTTTGAGCTTCTTTTTCTTAGATAAATCCTTTTAACATTTCATTTAATAAGGGCTGGGCGATGATGAACTTCTTGGACTTGACCTTATCTGGGAAGCACTTTATCTGCCCTTCTATTCTAAATGAAAGCTTTGCTGCATAGAGTAATATTGGATGTAGGTCCTTTCCTTTCATGACTTGGAATACTTCTTTCCAGCCCCTTCTTGCCTGCAAGGTTGCTTTAGAGAAATCAGATGATAGTCTAATGGGAACTCCTTTGTAGGTAACTTTCTCCTTTTCTCTTGATACTTTCAAGATTTTCTCCTTATCTTTCATCTTAGCTAATGTGATTATGGTGTTCCTTGGTGTGTGTTTCCTTGGGTCCAACTTCTCTGGGACTCTCTGAGCTTCCTGGACTTCCTGAAAGTCTATTTCCTTTACCAGATTGGGGAAGTTCTCCATTATTTTTTCAAATAAGTTTTTAGTTTCTTGTTTTTCCTCTTCTCCTTCTCGCACCCCTGTGATTCGGATGTTGGATTGTTTAAAGATGTCCTGGAGGTTCTTAATCCTCTCCTCATTTTTTTTTTTTTTTTTTGAATTCTTGTTTCTTCATTCTGTTCTGGTCAAATGTTAATTTCTCTCTCCTG
>PVKU01017784.1:0-10613 GCA_004027475.1 Anoura caudifer
GACATTAAAAATCAGATGGTAAAGAGAGTGCTTCAGGACAATAAGGTCCCTGGATCCGACACTGGGACCAAGGTGGCTGCAGCCCCAGGTCTGGAGCCACAGGGTCTTGGGAGGGAGCCAGATCAAAGGCTCCCTCCCCTGGCAAAAAAAGGTTTGAGCAGCACTAGGAGAGACCTGGTTGTTTGAAGTCAGGGTCGGGCTGGGGGGCAATAAGGATGAAGTGGTAAACACACAGGGGGTGTGTGTACCCACTGAGACTGTGGACACTGGCTGGGGAGAGTTGAGCTGTGACAGATCCTGACCCAGATAGTCCCTGGTCTAGTTAGAGAGTTGGGCTGTGTGAGAGGCCAGGTCCTTCTATAGAGCAGCAGGCTTCAGCAGGAGGGATATTTCAAAAAGAAACAGAGAAAAAAGAGAGGCACTCTGTGGCATTTGGGGAATTCTCCTGCAGCAGCCCTAACCCTGCCCAGGCACGTGGAGGTGCTCCTGAGGTGGAGCTTTGCTCACACCCAAAGCCCTGAGGAGAGTACACACTCAAACCTGCCTCATTAGTGGAGGCCCAGTTCTCATGCCCGCAGCACCAGGAGGGAGCCTGCCTGACTGGTGGCTGCCCATCCTGCCACACCCTCAGGCCCAGGACAGAGCCTGCCTGACCTGACACCCAGCCCTTCACTTTCCAGCCCTTCACTTTCAGTCTGTGAAGGTCTTTTGTTCTGAGGTGGGTCTCCTGTAGGCAGCATATGTGTGGGTCATGTTTTCTTATCCATTCAGCTATTCCGTGTCTTTTGATCGGGGCACTTAATCCATTTACATTTAATGTTATTATTGATAGGTACTTATTCATTGACATTTTTTAGTACCTATGTTCCTCTCTCTTTCATTGCTTTTCTTCCTGTTCTTAAAGCAAACCCTTTAGCATCTCTTGAAGAGCTGGTTTGGAGGAGATATATTCTATGAGGCTTCTTTATTTCAGGAAGCTCCTTATTTGGCCTTCCATTTTAATTGAGAGTCTTGCTGGATAAAGTAGTCTTGGTTGCAGCCCTCTGGTTCTCATTACTTGGAATATTTCTTGTCATTCCCTTCTGGCCTGGAGCGTTTCCATTGAGAAGTCAGCTGCTAGTCTTATCAGGGCTCCCTTGTATGTTACCTCCTGTTTCTCCCTTGCTACCTTTAGGATTCTCTTTGTCTTGGAATTTTGCCATTTTAATTATGATGTGTCTTGAAGTGGGCCTCTTTGGGGTCCTCTTGATTGGGACTCTCTGTGTTTCCTGGATTTGTGTGACTTTTTCTCTCATCAAATTAGGGAAGTTTTCCATCATTACTTTTTCAAACAGGTTTTCTATTCCTTACTCTTCTTCTTCTCCTCTGGTATCCCTATTATATGGATATTATTATGTTTCATGTTGTCCTGCATTTCCCTTAACCCCTCTTGGTTCTTTTTGAGCCTCTTTTCCTTTTCTTGCTCTTTTTGGGAGTTTTTTTGTACTTGTCCTCCAGCTCACTGATCCAATCCTCTGCTTCATTGAGCCTTCTTTTGATTCCTTCTACTGTGTTTTTCAGTTCAGAAATTGTATTCTTCATTCCCTCTTGGCCCTTGTTGATTATTTCTGTGTCTTTTTTAATGCTGATGTAGTTTGCAGTAAGCTACTCATTGTTTCCCTGTAGTTTTTGGTCATTCTCAGTTTGCTCATTGAGCTTCCTTATAACCAATGCTTTGAACTGAGTATCTGGTGGTTGACTTGCCTCTATTTCATTTAGCATTCTTCCTGAGGCTTCCTCCCTTCTTTTCATTTGGAGATTGTTTCTTTGTCTTCCCATTGTTTGTGAGACTCTTCTTGTTAGCCTCTGCTTTTTAAATTGATCTGTTTCAAGTCCCTGGGTTTATGGTGTGAACTTCTATGGTAAAAGACCTGTATGATTCAATGGTGCAGTCTCCTTGATCTCCTGAGCTCACTGGTCTTGGACTGTCATTTATATTGGCTCTCTGTATGTCTTTGGTTTTTGATTGTTGCTGGGTCTTTCTTTGGTAGGTCCTTCCCTCCAGCTAGTTATCTGAGGGTCACTCCACCCACCATGTCTTATATTCCCTTGTGTGCATGTGGAGCAGGTTGTGCTGAAGCTGGTTCTTCCAAGTGTACAAGGTTTTGAGGATTTTCTCTTGCTCTTGTTCAGTTATTTGTTCTGAGCAATTTCTCAGCCATTTAGTTGTATTTCTAGATAGGTCCTGGGTTGAGTTAGTGTGGCTTCTATTCCCTCCTTCACCTTCTTCTGTTGTTATCTGTTGGTGGTTCCTTTGTTGGTAGGTTTCCTCTTCCAGCAACTATCCTGGTGTTGACAGCTTCAACCTACTCTTTTTTGTAATCATTTGGAGGGGGAAGGCACAATAGATTAAGACAGTGGGAGTGTATTCTATGGTATTTAAAGTACCAACCTGTAGAGAAGAGACAGGAGATCCTTTGGATATCTATAGTGTTAACCATGGTATTTCACCCAACTACCCACTTTTTAGAAAGGGTAGAAAGAAGATAAAAGTCTTGTTAGGGCAGGGGAGGATTGTGAGTTGGATCTGGAAAGCAGTGAGCTTGTGGGAGATCAGGTTATGATGTAAGTGAGAGTAAAGGGTAGAAAATAGGTGTAGTGTGTGAGAGAATAGAGTTAACCACAACAGTAATAAAGTTCAGGAAACAGTGAAGTGAGCTAAGATCTGAGAGAGGTGCTGTGTAGTATTTACAACTGTATGGAGAAGCAATTATTTACAATAATAATGGAGCAACAATCATATGACAGAATCTACATGATCTAGATAACAAGAATAGGGAGTATAGGACCTAGAATAGTGTGCTAATGGAACACAAGTGAAGTGAAAGACAGTAAATTAAAAATACACTATGAAAGACAGAAGAAGGGAAACCAGTCAAACAATGCAATTTAACAAATCAAGCAAAGAAGGCTAAACAGAACGAAGGGAAATGCAAAGATACTAATAAAACAAAAGATGTAAAGAATAGTGAAAAAATAATACAAATATACGATAACTGGCAAGTTCTGTGGAGTAGCAAAGTGAAATTTGTCTCACTGTCTCAGCTGTTGGGAGGACCCCTCTTTTGGTCCAACTCTGGTCTTTTCACAGCTCCAGGTTTTATTGTCTCACTTGTGGGAATTAAAAAAAAAAGAAGGAAGGAAGAAGAGATAAAAAGAGAAAGAAAGGGGGAAAGGAAGAAAGGAGGGAGGGAAGGAAGGAAGGAAGGAAGGAAGGAAGGAAGGAAGGAAGGAATAAAAGAAAAAAATACTTAAAAGAAAAGCCTCCTGCTGGCTTCAAAAAGTGCAAGCTGGTTCGCTGGTCTTCCTGGCTGCAGCAGGCTGAGGGGAAACTGGTTTCACTTTTCTCCCTTCCTGAGCTGCATTCACCCAGCCTCCAGCCCAGTTCCTCAATTAGCTGTCAGGCCCCCACTACCCTTCTGCGCCCAGCCTAGGCGTTCAGCCCACCAGTTGTGCTGTCCTTGAGGTACACCAGTTAGGGGCAATTCACACACCTACTTCTTGCTCTTTGATGTCCTAGATGCTAGGGACTCTCAGTGCCCCTTTGGGCTAGTTCTATTCCCCCACTGAGTTAAGTCTTTCTGGGGATTGCTGACTCCCTGAGCCCTGCAGTTCTCCTTTGATGGGGCATCTCTGCCTTCCTCTTAGAGAACCAGTTGGCCCTGCGGGGCAGAGGTGCTGCAGTGCTGCTGAGGATGCAGGTGCTTGCCTCCTTTGCTGCTTCCTCCATGGCGCAGGGGTTGGGTGTATGGTGCCTCTGTGTGTTGGGGTCAGGCAGGCTCTGTCCCAGGCCTGAGGGTGTGGCAAGATGGGCAGCCACCAGTCAGGTAGGCTCCCTCCTGGTGCTGTGGGCACTCAGCCTCCATTGTTATGGAAAATAATTCGGAAAATAATGACTCTGGCACGATTTGGGGTAACGGAGTGAGGCTTTATTATGCTCACGGACCCAGAGGAGGCAGTCTCCAAATTCTGGGCCCTGATCCTTGGCTGAGCAGGGCTTTTATTGCTCTCCGGATGCCCTATCCTACATGGCAAAAGCAGGAAGTACAGAAGCTGATGTGAAAATAACTCTAGCCTTGAGGTGTCCTTGAGGAGTCCTTATTGGAAGCTGGGTGTTCAGAAGCCAAAGTGGGAGTTAGTGTGCAGAAGCCAAAAATGGGAGTTAGCTGCTATGTACAGAAGCCAAAAATGGGAGTTAGTTGCTACATCCCCCGCCCCCCGCTTTGATGCTAAACAGCACTAGTGTCTGTTTTAGCATCAACATAATAATCTGCATATTCTTCTTCCTTGATTTGGGTAGGTTTCAGTCTCTGGTAATGGTGTCCGTGGAGGGTGAGGATTTTCATGGTGGCCTTGCAGGTTACCATGCTCTCGATCTATTGGGTAAGGGTGCGGAGTAAGCAAGGTCCTAGGGATACGGCAAGGAAAAGGATGAGTAGGGGCACTAAGACTGGGGCTAAAACTGAATACATGATAGACTGCCACCAAGGGGTGGATACCCAAGGTTGGTCCTGGTTCTTAATCTTGTTCTGAATATCCTGGAGCTTGTGGATATTTTCTTCTACCAAAGCTGTGGGGGCCTGTACTCTGGTGAAACCGCATGGAATCTCCTCCCTCTGGCAAAGTTTATAATAATATAAAGGACAATGGACGAAGGTCTCATCTTCTTGTAACTACTTCAGGCTGGACATGGATGTCGTCTTATGTACCCTTGGGTCAGCGGTGCCCTGACGGAAGGGGGGTGCAGCACAGAGGGAGTCCTTCCTGTAAGGGGAAGGACTTTGCAGAATCCTGGTCAGTTGGCAGTCACCAGGAAGTCGCAGGCTTGGTGTCCAAAGGCTGGCATTACTGGACAGTTGGCATTCTGGTCAGGTCGTATTCTGGAGGAGATAGATTTGAAAAGAGAATTGGAAGCACAATTAAATCATAACCACTAAATGACCAAGGCAGGGTCTTAGGTAAAGAAATGGCTTATCTGGAGGAAGGTATACAAGGCGTGTTATACCTATCCAAAACTCTGGTGGCCCAGTATACTTCACTGGGGCTGAGGGGACTATATTGGGATTTCCCCCCTTTCAGATATCTGGGCCCTTTCTGTCCAAGCCATCAAGACATAAAAGGGCAAATTAGTTCTAAAGTGAAGCCCACAGACTGCCCCAACCCTTCACCAACCCAACCACTTAGTTCAGCCAAACCGTTGAGCCTCATGGGGCAATGATGAAGATGGGCTTCTCAGGTGAGGCCTATATTGCAACCAATCACCCAGGTAATGAGGTCATAGACATACGCCCTATGAAAACAGAAGAACACACAGGTTAATTCATACAACAATCCCAAAACAGTCTCTGTGGCTGTGAGATGGTCTTTTGGGAAGACACGCAATTGCAAGGTCCTTCCTGAAATGACATTTAACAATTGCAATTGGACAGGTCCTTCATGCCTGTAATTGCACATCCTTGGTGACATTACAAACCCAGTTTCAACTTTCAAATGAAAGCAAACTTCCAAGACAGTTAGCTGAGCCATTTTGATGACTGATACTGAGCCTTGTGATTTTCCTTAAATCACAATTTTTCTCCTTAAAATCACCCTCATTATTATTACAGGGACTACTTTGGGTCCTGCTTTTAATTTTCACTGTTCATTTGCATATGCACCAAAAGCAGCCTAGATCACCTATGATCTTTAAGTCTGCTTTGCTGGAACTCACAAAGGGAACCCTTAGATTGACTTCTCAGTCCGCCCCTCGGGGCACAGAAGCAGAGCCACACATCTGCCATCTGTCTTCACCTGTACCAGTCATTGCACTCAAATCCTTGAGCCTTCTATTGTGCCTACAGGTTCCTTTTTAGCCATCTTTCAGGAAAGCAACCTTCGTTCCTTCCCTGGAAAGACTGGCACAAACCACACAACCAACCAAAGTACCAGGCTTTTTCTCGTGGGCTTTCGCTAGCTTCCCAAGTCAATCCCAGTTCCTCAGGGCTTTCTGGTGACAACCAGAACCCATACATGCCTCCTTCAGGTGTGACATTCCAGTCAAAGTCTTGGTTAACAAAACCACTATTAACGACTAGTCTTATTGGTTTTATGCAAATAAACCTTATGTCATCAATTACTCCATCAGAATGCTAAATTCTGGAGGGATCAGGTAGGGAGAAAAATACAAAGTGTGAAGGAAAATCCTTTTCCTTCTAATATCACCAAAATTGCATCTCTATGCCTTATACATTTCATTACTAACTAACACTACATAATTCTTTTTCAAAACTTTCACTTTTCCATTTATCTTTACAGTTTCCCACAGACCTTCTGCAATGTTCACAAACCTTCTAATCTTCCTTTTCCTTGTTCACTTTCCTACAGATTATGGAGTTTCAACCTTCACTAGAATCCTCAATTTCCTTTTCAGAGCAGATACAGAGCAAAATCTGAAACAATACACAGGTAGAGGCATTCCCTTGCACCAGTGCATCCATTGGTGCCTCACAGAGACATGCTCTTTCACCTCAGACTGAAACACATCAGCCCCAAAATGACCCTTCCTGGGTCCCAAGTGACAAGGGCATTCTCCCCAACCGGTTACAGGCGACCTTAAATTAGGTCTTACAGATACAGGATTCTGCTCAGAAACAATACCCTACTGAAACCACATTCCCATAATGCCAGAAAAAGTGTAGTTGAGGTTTATTTTCTTCTAGGTTTAAAACTTTTACATCCTTTATACATATTCTTACACATCCAGATTTTTAACAATTATTCACTTTTAATCCTAGTTTCTTTCCTACACTGGGAAGGACTATACTTAAACTTAGTATGAGGCAGCAAAAAAATCCCTAGCACCACTGGTACCTTCCACTAAAAGTCCCTAAATTTGCAGGCACATCTTGAAGTTTTCCTAAAGCTTAAACCTTGCAAACACCTTGTAAGTCAGATGGTCACCCATGGACCTCTGTTAAAGACCTTCAGAACCAGAGCCATCTGTGTCCTTGTCCAGCTAGGAGGCTGATTACAGCATGTGGCACATGAAAGCTAGTCTCCTGTCCCAAGGTTAGCTAACCTGCCTCCTGCAGGAGGATTACTGTGGTTGCTATCGCCCTCAAGCAAGGGGGGCAATCCTGTCGCAACATTGTCTAGCTACTTGGATAGATAGACTACAGGCTTGTGCCAAGTTCCTAAGCTGGGTTAGAACTTCAAGGGCTATTTTCCCTTTTCTTATGGGGAAACAGGGAGAACAGCTTGTCAGGGTTGGGCAGGCCGAGGGCTGGAGATCTGACCAGGAGTTCTTTTAGTCTTTCGAAGGCACTCTGCTGCTCTGGTCCCCAGTTGAATGGGGCAGTCTTGGCCCCCCTTAGGGCCTGGTACAGTGGTTTAACTATTTCTGCATACCCTGGAATCCATATTTGGCAGAATCCAGCTGTCCCTAAAAATTCCCGAAGCTATTTTCTGCTTGTGGGTCTGGTTTGCTGACTGATTACAGCCCTTCTTTCAGTTCCTAATGTCCTTTGACCCTGGCTTATTCGGAAACCTAGGAACTGAACCTCCTTTTGGAAAATCTGGGCCTTTTTCTTTGACACACGGTAGCCCCCTGAAGCTAATAACCAGAGCAAGGCCCATGTCCCTTCTCGGCATTCATGGTCTCCTGACCCTGCCAGTAGCAAATCGTCTATATATTGGAGCAAGACAAGGTTGGGATGCCGCTCTGAGAAAGGTTTCAGGTCTCAGGCCAACGCTTCACTGAAAATAGTGGGAGAGTTCTTGAACCCCTGTGGCAACCTAGTTCAAGTAAGCTGAGTCTTAGTTCCTGTGAGGGGGCTTTCCCACTTGAAAGCAAATATAGGCTGACTGGTAGGTGCCAGGGGTATGCAAAAGAAAGCGTCCTTCAAGTGTAGCCATGTGAAATGCGGAGCAGTTGGGGGTAGCTGGCTCAGCAATGTATAGGGGTTGGGTACGGTGGGGCACAGGGTCAGAGTGACCTCATTGACTGCTCAGAGATCCTGCACGGGGTGATATCCAGACTCGTCTGGCTTCTTAACAGGGAGGAGTGGCATGTTCCACTGGGACTGGCAGGCGACCAGTATCCCTATCCTGGCTCCCTTGGGTATGTGGTACTGCCTGAGACAGCAAGGCTGCGCCCCTGGTTTCAAATCTATGATTACTGGAGTGCGGCCAGTGGCAAGTCCTGGCAGATTTCCTTCTGCCCACACATCTGGAAATTCATCTATTAAAGGATCCTGGCGGCTCAGGCCCTGACCTTCTTCGTATATCCGGTATTCTTCCTCCCGGAGCATGACCAGGGCCAGTAGGCTGGAATTGCCTATCCCGAGTGTGGCCTGCCCTGAGGGGTAAAATGCCACCCTAGTCAAAAGTTCGCTCAGCAAGTCTTCCTAGGAGGGGAACGGGGCATTCGGGCAGGTAGAGAAATTCATGCCGAACCTGGTGTCCTCCGAGCTCAAGTGTTCCAGCTTGGCAGAATCTTTTTGACCCACTGGGTTGCCCTGCAGCCCCTCTGAACAGGAGGGTGGGCGGCGCCCCCAGCCACGGAAGTCCACAGTGAATGGCTGGCAGCAGAAAACCACCAGCCCCGGCTGGAGTGTTCCATCTGGCGCTTCCTGCCGGGGAGCCCTGAGTCTCTCTTAGGGCCATATTGGTTACTGCGTGGGTGCAAGAGGCCCCCCTTTTTCCTCCAGTGGCTGGGGAGAAACTGATGGCAGTGGGTCCAGACGTTCGGGCAGCCCAGCGGATCTTTCCCGCTTCCCCATGCCTCCCGAGTCCCTCCACCTGCCCTTCCCCTCCCCCTCCAGGATGGCTGGGAAGGCCAGTGGGGAAGGTGGCTGGGGCAGGAGCTGTCCAGCAGCGCTCGCCACATCCTGGGCGGAGGAAGCCGAGGGGCCAGGCAGGTGGGGCTGGGGTTGCCAGGGACCACCCCCCAGGCGGCGACCGCCAGGTGCATTTCCGCCACGGCGATGCGCCATGACCAGCTCTGGGACGTTTTGGGGTCTTTGCAATGAGAACCTGTGCTTGTGTTTTGGCAGCCAGGTGTCTGCAGCACATTTGGGCACCTTTCCTCTGCCCGGACGCTCCCCATGTTTCTTTCCTTTATGGCGCAGAGAAACAAAGGGTTTTAGGGTTCTCTCACTTGCCTGCCTGGCCTGTCCTCTTGCGAGAACTTATGTGGTCTTGACTAAGGCTGCCCGTGTAGTGATTCGGGTTATCAACCCAGCTGTTATGCTGTATGACTGACCCAGGAACTGCAGGTTAGGGGCCACTCATGCTCTGTAAGCTTTGCTCATGGAGCCACAAACACATTCACTCTCTTTCACACACACAATTTCACAGAGTTTATTACTTTTCCCTCCCCAAGAAAGGGTCTACCAGTCGGGGCCTCGCAATTGCTTGGCCCAAATTCTCAGATTACTATTAGGGGGGTGATCAGCCCCCTTCCTGGTCTCAGGTCCCGTCCCCGCGGCACTTACCGATCCGGTGCCTTCCAGAAAAGCCTCAGTCCGCTTTCCCTGCCTGCCTGGGTTGAAGGGCAGCTCGGAACCCCCAGGCGGAGGAGAGCTGCAGCTTTCCAGGACCCGAAATCACCAGGGCACGTGCTTCCCTCCGCTGATGGCTCACCCGTCAGTCTCGGCTGCCTTCACCAGAGGCAAACAGCCTGCTCGCGTGAGTCGTTTCCCGGTCAGGGAACCAAAATGTTACGGAAGATATTTCAGAAAATAATGACTCTGGCTCGATTTGGGGTAATGGAACCTGTGCTTGTGGAACATAATAAGGCTTTATTATGTGTGCGGAGCCAGAGGAGGCAGTCTCCAAATTCTGGGCCCTGATCCTTGGCTGAACAGGGCTTTTATTGCTCTCCAGATGCCCTATCCTACATGGCAAAAGCAGGAGGTACAGAAGCTGATGCGAAAATAACTCTAGCCTTGAGGTGTCCTTGAGGTGTCCTTATCGGAAGCTGGGTGTTTAGAAGCCAAAAATGGGACTTAGCTGCTACACCATTACTGAGGCAGGTTTGGGTGTGCACTCTCCCCAAGCTTCAGGGCCTTGGGTATGAGTGAAGCTCCACCTCAGGAGCACCTCCACGTGCCTGGGCAGGGTTAGGGGTGCAAGAGGTCTGGGTGGCTGCTGCAGGAGAATTCCCCAAATGCCACAGAGTGCCTCTCTTTTTTCTCTGTTTCTTTTTGAAATATCCCTCCTGCTGAAGCCTGCTGCTCTATAGAAGGACCTGGCCTCTCACACAGCCCAACTCTCTAACTAGACCAGGGACTATCTGGGTCAGGATCTGTCACAGCTCAACTCTCCCCAGCCAGTGTCCACAGTCTCAGTGGGTACACACACCCCCTGTGTGTTTACCACTTCATCCTTATTGCCCCCCACCCCGACCCTGACTTCAAACAACCAGGTCTCTCCTAGTGCTGCTCAAACCTTTTTTTGCCAGGGGAGGGAGCCTTTGATCTGGCTCCCTCCCAAGACCCTGTGGCTCCAGACCTGGGGCTGCAGCCACCTTGGTCCCAGTGTCGGATCCAGGGACCTTATTGTCCTGAAGCACTCTCTTTACCATCTGATTTTTA
>PVKU01017785.1:0-10622 GCA_004027475.1 Anoura caudifer
TGGATATTTTACTTATTGGTTTTTAACCTATTTTTGAGTGGGGTATATTTATGGGATTGTAAAATGAATTTGTAGGAATTACATGGGTGCTCCCTCCATGATTTATAGAACACAAGAGGGCAGACCTAGATCCTTCGGAGTTAGCTTTTCAAGTGCCTTAATATTTTTCTATTTCTTAACAGTTTAATTATTAAATAAAATATATAATATTGTATAATTATACAGTAATGTGGCAGACCCTTCTGTGTGGTGTGGGCACAGCTCCCACTCGGAGATGCACAGGACCCACGCCCACAGATAGGTTCCTTCGTGGGTAATCAGATTTGCAATATACTTAGGCTGTTTTGAAACTGGCTTTTTGCTGAAACCCCCTCACCCTGCAAGTACTTTGCAGAGGCCCAGTGTAACCTGCTGCCTATTCATTTGCTAATATCCTTCTTCTGTGATGTAATGAGGGGCACTGGCTCCTTTGTTGTAACAGGGATAGTGAGGAAGAACCATCTCATAATGTAAGGAAGAGATGTGTTTAGAATAGAGGCCTGTCATGCGGAGGTAGCAGCTTTGCCTCCTCTTTAGAGAAAAGCCTGTATGTTGTCCTTATTTCTCCACCAGACTCGGTAGCCTGTGTGTATGTTTTAATTCATCCATTAATGACGCAGACGCTGCCACAGTGTCCTCTTCACAGTAATCGTTAATTAAGAACTCACAGAAATCTGTAAGAAGGTTCTTAAGTCTTGCTAATATTTAGACAATAAAGAAAATAGTAAAGCCAAATAAATTTTGTACTATTATATTTGAACTCAGAAAACAGAATAAATGAACTGAAACTGTGTGTCAATAATACTTCTCCTCAGGAAAAAGAGCTCTATTTTACTACTATGGATCAAATGAGTCAAATGAAATCATTATCTTCTTATAGGTAATTAGGAAATTTCACCATTAATTGTTGTAATAAGCATTTTTCTTGGAGTTATTTAATGTCATCTATTTCTAATTAAACCTTTCTTTCCATTAAAAGACACATTGATAAGTATCTAAAGTAATTACTAAATGTTAGTGAAATATTTCAAGGAAAGATATTCTTTAGAAAAATAATTTAATCTCTATGAAATGAACCCATTAAAATGACATAATTTACCATATATCTTGAAGTATTCATTAAAATCTATTTTCTTACCTTTAGTGTTTGTTCTGCCTCACAGACACAATCTTTTTGTAAATTACCTTTTGTAGTACCTCTTCATAATCTGTTTGTTATTAAATGTTAATGTAATTGCAAAAGATAATGAACCAAAATAAATTGTTCATGAAAATGAGACACATTTGATGTTTTGTAGACACATTTCACTGAATTCTAGAGAAAGATGAAAATATGCAACTTTTCATGTTGTCACAAAACCAGAGTGTATGGAGATTATATATATGTATACATATGTGTGTATATACATATATTCATTGTTAAATGTCTTATTAAGCATTGACATTCCTGTTTTGAAATGAAGTAATTAGAAAATGAAGTAAATTCATCAAGAAGTCATGTCTCTTTCACAGAGACTGTCACAGGTTTGTGTTGGGAGAAAGTAAAAAAATATGAGTATAGTATTTTTCAAAGAATCATAGTGATTATCTTAAATATATATTTGCTACTTAAGACTAGAGGAGAAATAATAAAAAATCCTCCAACTTGAAATCAACAAATCAATATTTAAATAAGCAGAAATGAAACTCCCGTTAAGAATATTTTCCATGTTTTCACGCACTGACACTAAACTAGAATCAGAACGTGTAACATGGTATCTCTCTAGAAAGTGAAGTTTCACATTAGATTTACTATATAACACTGAAACACATTATTTTGAGTTTACAAATACAGAGAATATAGAAAATATTTGTAAAACATTAAAGGGGAACTATGAAGTACCACAAATTTAAGCAAATGTATCAATCTTAACATCTTTTAAATTTGATACTCCTACCCATGTGTTCAATGCAATAAAATAAGACAGATATACACTTCCATTTAATACAAATCCCTAGAACTCAATAAAGATGATTTCTAATTTTTTTGCTCATTCTGGCACCCAGAACCTTGACTTAAATAATCAATTTGTATCCACCTGAACAGAGTATCTATATATAACAATACCTGAAGTGGTTTAGTTTCTTTAAAACAATTAGAAGAAATAACTTGTTAAGAATTACATTATGTAGTTCAAACTTGCCATCAGTTCTACCTCCATAAATTGATAATGTATAAGTCCTGTGCCAGAGAGCATAATTCTGGACAAGACAGGATTTCCATCATTCTGTGTTATATTATTTCAATTATAACACTTACCTATTATTGTGTAATATACCACTGACAAACTGAATGGCTTAAAACATTAACAATTATTTATATTTCTCACAAATCTGCAATTTGTGCAAGGTTTAATATGGGTATTTTATCTTTGTTCCATGTGATAAGAGCTGAAGCAAATTATTGGGGACTCTCAGCTTTCAAGATGGCAAAGTTCCAGGGCTGGCAAGTTGATGCTAGCAGCTGATGGAATCTCAGCTCTTGCTGTAAATCACGGGTCTTAGTTTCCACTGATTCTTCCCAGAATGAATGAATGAATATATATATATATATATATATATATATATATATATATATATATAAAACAAGAAAAGAAATTTAAACTATTTTGACAGAAAAACCCACATTTTAATAAAAATTAAGATGAAAGAGTTATCTTTTTTATTTATTAATATATATGCTATCACACATCTGAGCAACATCTTTAAATAGTTTGCCTAGCTCCCCTGGCTGGTGTAGCTCAGTGGACTGAGCATGGCCTGCAAACCAAAGGGTTGCTGTTTCAATTTCCAGTCAGGGCACATGCCTGGGTTGTGGGCCAGGTCTCCAGTGGGGAACGCATGAGAGGCAACAACACATTGATGTTTCTCTCCCTCTTTTTCTCCTTCTCTCCCCCTCTCTCAAAAAATAAACAAATAAAATCTTTTGAAAAAACAGTTTGCCTATCTGTCACAATGATAAGTAAAAAAGGATTCAGAATCTTAATAAGTGAGTAGCTTCATCCTAATATTTTGTGTCTTACACTGGCTTCAACTTCAGTATAAAGAGAGCATCTTGTTCATTCACTAACTCAACAATTATTTATTAAACTACTAATTTGTGTACCTTACTTGGATAGATTCTGGGGACAAAGCAGTAAACAAAACATATGAAAATCCATGTCTCTGTGGAGCTTGTATTTGAATGAATGAAGAAAGACAAAAACACAATGTGTAAATGAGATAGTATAGTAGGTAATAAGTAGACATAGTATGGAGATTGGAAGTGGTTGGGCATGGGCAGTTTGCAATTTAAATGGAGTAGTTAAGAAAGGGTTAATGAAATATTTTTTTAAAAGGCTTACAAGAGGAAAGGGTGAATTCCATGAAGATAGCTTTGAGCATTTCAGGCAGAATAACTTAGGGCAAAATTGTAAGGTAAGTATGAATTAGGTATGTTTAAAGAAAAACAAGAAGAAAATTGGCTGCAGAACAGCAAGCAATAGCAGAAGGAAATGAAATCGGGCAGAGTGAAACAAAGAAACTAGTTCCAAGAAAATTGCAAAAATGCAGGTGAAAGATTGTGAATTTGAATCAAGTGGCTGTCAGCGGAGGTATGCAGAGTGGTTTCATTCAGTGTGCTAGGTTTCAGATTCTATTCTGTATCTAATGGAAGAGATCAATAGTGCAAGAATATAGAGGTCAGGGGAAAGGTCCTAGTTTTAAAAATAACCTTGGAAATTAGGAATATAGAGACAGCACATGAAACATGAAACTGGATCAGGTCACCTAGGGATTGAATATGGACAGAAAAGATTTAGAAGCTTGAAAGAATGAATTTGAAGAGAGTAAGGGGAAAAAGGCTAGTGATAGAGAAAGGAAACAAAGGTAATGTGACTTAGTAGCCAAGTGAAGGAAGTGTTTCCAGAAAGAAGTGACACTATGCATCAAATACCACTGGTACATGCAGTATGATATCTGAGAATAACCATCTGTCTGTCTCACAAGTTCATGGCCACAGTTATATGTAGTAGTGTACTCTTGTATTAGAAGCTGTCAAATATGCTAGCACTATTGTATCAATTTTCTTTGAAAAAGCTGTTGAGAATAAGAAAAACTGATTTGTAGTAACACCATTGTAAATATATTTTAATTAAGCTATACATATTATATAGATAATTTCTAGTGTGATTAATACAACTGGAATCTGGTTTTGAGATATATGTGTATATACCTGTTTATACTGGTGTTTATTTTGGCACCCACTTGGATAACTTGACTCCGTGTAAGAGATGGTAAACCATAGCAAATTTGAGTCAGGCCAAATTTAGATTCTAAGGAAGTAAAAATAAACATAGGAATGTTTTTCAATGTTACGGCATTCACCTTTTAAGTACTGCATGGTACAGAGCTATGCTGGTGGCTATAAAAGGGGAAGAAAACCTTCTCTGCTCTCTAAAATGGACTGAAAAACTACTTCCTTGTGTTCAAGAGAATCACCACTTATGCAGTTTGACACAGTTCATAAAGAAATATAATAGAATGCTTTGCTCTCTATTTGTTTCTGCAATTTAAACTGGTATTTGAGAAAATAAAGATCTGGCAGTTCTTATCTCTATTTTCCTTATCACAGACAGAGGCCAATTAAAGCATTTAATAACAGAATGGATTTGAACACCTAGTAAATTTACAATGTTAGGTAATAATTTACTACATTGTATTTGGTTTTGGTTTTGGACAACAGCTTGGTACAGTGTTTAGGTATTCATTTTGTTAAGTTATAAAGACAAAAGGAGTAAGAATGATTAAAAATTAATAAGAGGAGAACCACAATGCATTTAGGTATTTATCTAAATGACAAATTATTTTGAAACACATTTTTCCAAACTCTGTGTTTTAGCACTTTATTGAATTAAAGAAATATAGTGAAAGATATTTTGGAGGCAATGGGGATTAGGTGTAGAAGAATAGGATTCAGGTCTTATTTTTCCATTTTTAATTACCTGACATAAAACAATAAAAACATTTATTATTAAAAAGCATTAATTGTTAAATTTTGGTTTCAAAAGAGATTGTAATATGTTTTCATCTCTCTCTGCAAATCTCACTGTATCAACAGTAAAGATATTCCCCTGAAATCCATAATAGCACATGGAATGAAAGAGGACTTATGATAAAATTCAGAAAACATATGGAATCATATTGTTGGGTAACCAAGGCAGAAGAAGCTACACGGTGAGGGAACCCTGAGTAATAAGCAGCGATGGATGAGTGGGAGTGTATGCAGTGTTTCCTACAGGCAGAATCCTGGAGAGGCACCAAACTAGGAGCTGAAGTTCGCATGTAAAATGCCAGCTCATTATGGTAACTGGCCATAATGAGACACAGGAGGAGAAGGAAGGTAAATCAATCAGAGAAATTAAAGACTAGCTGCTCTCTTAATGGCATTCTCATGTCCCCGTATATAGAAAGAGTGTAAGCTCTAAATCAAAATGTATTCTCCCCACATTTAAATTATCTGCCTAAGAAAGGACAAGCCTTTCATTTGCACATTATCCTACAATGAAGAGTTCTGTGTTTTGCGTTTGGGAGACCACTTTGCCGTGACAATATAAATTAAATTATAGTATGGGAGTTTACACAGCCTACCACACACCCAGGTCTTGCTGACAGTCATTTTATTCAGGGCAGAGATTTACATAAAAAGAGAGAAAAATTATATAGCCGCCTATACTATTTTATGGAGTATTTTTGTTCAATTCAAAAGGCATTTGAAGATATGTAACAGCGTAACAGAGGACCACAGTAAATAACAATTATTGTCCACTAGACTAACAGGTAGTACATGGAAAGTAAAAACTTTAACATTTAATTAGTTTACACAAAGACATCTGACATAATACTACATCTGTAAGAGTTATAAAAGGGAAGAAAGATTTATGGTCAAAATGTGAAATTAAATAAGGATATTGTATTGATCAATAAATGGAGTTTATAGAAAAGAAAAGCTTCTAGACCTTAAAACTTGGAACATCTTTGAATATTAGTGATTAAGGCAAATGGCATTATATTCTAATCTCTATGGCTCCAATCACATCACTTGGTTAACAGAGAATAATAAACGCTGTTTATTGATTTTTAACTTAAAAACAGCTTAAGATAAAACATGTAGGAAAAATAGATGTTAAATATTTTCAAGTTAAATATGGTAAAATTTGACAACTGAAATATAATTTTAAAAATTTGAATTAATTTAGTTGAAAACATTGCAGACTTTCTAACTCAAATCAATAAAACTAAGACAATAATAATTATAAATCAATAAATAATGTATTAAAACTAAGAAAGTTCTCTACTAGATTTCATGAAAGACAGCTGAAAGATAGAAAGCATATCACAAAAAAAGAAAATGAAGATCCGAAATATACATGGAAGGGACTAGGTAAAAAGTGTGACGGCAACCTTTTGGAGTCCGGGGTTGTCCTAGTCAACTGACAAGGTGATTGATCGCAGGAGCACAGCAGAAAAGGCCAGGAGATCCACCATTACTCTACTCCTCCTCTACCGGGCAGTAATCAGGGTAGCACTGGTGCAGGAGTGGCATGGCAGAAAGGTGGGATCAAAAGGTCAGTACAGTATCTGTGATGACTGGTGATCTCAGGAGAAACAGGCAAAACTTTTATACAGTACACCTGAGGTTCAACACTGTAACAGCAGGTTAATAGATTAGCCCCAATTCATCAGTTTTTCTTTCCCAAGGACTCATATTGGAATGAGGAGGTATTAGGTCAAAGCCAAAGGAAAACTAATTATCACCCTTCCTTCCTGAATTAGAAGCCACAAAACTCTACTACTGGTCTAAACAAGTCTGTGGAGGCTATGCAGAAAGAAAAATATTGCCCTAAAGACAACCTTTTGATGTCAGGTGGCTAAAATCCCCCATGAACTACATGTTAACTTCACTCAAATTTGTACATGAAATCCATAGTATTTTATAAACTTCACTATAGCAGATAATGCAATCAATTAATATGCATAACTTCCTACTTTTCACCCAGTAAATCTTACAGAAAAACCCTGGTGGAGAGAGAGACTTGATTTTTGTCTCCTGTTTCCTTGCTGCTGGATCTCTCAATAAAAGCTTTTCTTTTCTCAAAAGCCAGGGACTAATATTGGCTCTTGTGTTCCTTGAGCAACAGACCCTTGCTTGATAACATCACCTCCTCCTTGACTCTCATTATAGACAAGCAATTTATATATAAGCCTTCATAGCTCTTCATAGCTCTTACTATTCCCCTATGCATCAAAATTTGCAGAGGTAAAAATGCATCTTAGCATTCTAACTAGAAATTGACATCACCAGGAATATTGATGAAATAATGGAGGAATCCAATGCCATGAAAGAGACTAACACAATTCAACAACCAGAATTACTCACGTTAAGAACAATTAATGTAATATAAACACATACAATATAATATTGGAATTTATATTATTGTCCTCAGAAAGATAGAGAAGTTATTACCTCTATAAGATTTAAAAGAGACACACTTGCAATCTAAAATGTAATGATTATATTAACATACTAGTAACAGAATAGGCATGGCTAGAGAGCATATAGCATGCTGAAAATATAAGTTAAAGAAACATTTAGGGAGAAACTGAAGACAGTGGAGGAGTAAGAGGAAGCTACACTAACCTCCTCTCAAGATCAAACTGGAATTACAACTAAGCTATAGAAAAATCATCTTGAATAACAAACTGAACACTAGCCAGGGAGAAGCCTTATAATTATAGACAGATGGAAGAAGCCACATCACCACAAGGTGACTAATAGGGATGCAGAGGATATGTGAGAGGGCTGGCTGGGCTCCTATGGGCAGCAGTTGAAGTTCTGGATGGATATTTCAGCAACTAGGGGGTGTCCCCTGAAAAGTGTGGGATCTAAATCCCAAGCAGTGCTCCCTAGCCTATAGCACCAGAACCAGGAAAGAAACTCAAATAACATACAGCTATGAATAGCAGCAGTTTCTGTCCACCAGGGAAAGAGAGCTGGAGATGCGGAGAGACTCTTAAAGGGCCAACACACAAAATTTGGTTTGCAACCACTTACCCTGAGCTCCAGCAGAGGGAAGGGCAGAGTGGACTAGAAAAGTGTGATGAGAGACTGTGCTGGTGGCTCTGGGAGAGAACTGCAGGAATAGCCACGAGGATCCCTATGCTGAGTCATTCCTGTACTGCAGAGAGCATCTTTTTCAGGCAGAGCACTCCTCTCCAAGTGTCATTAGCCTGAGGGGAAGCAACACTCCTACCTACAGGAATTACTGTCCCCACCCTGTGGTGCTTAAGCCCTGCTGTTGCAGAGTACAACTGGAAGGCATTCACTTTTTAAGCCTAACAGAAAAACTGCAGGCAGAGGCATATCTCTAGGAGCTCTGAAGCTATAGCAGACCCTCCCCCAGGCCTGGTGCTAAGTTGGCCTTAGTGTGCAGCCTGGTTCTTTCTGCACACTCTGGGCCAGCAGAAGGATCCACAAGCTGTGTATTACTGATAGCTACAAACAGGTTGCCCAGGTCCAGTCATAGGCAGGATTTGACCTAGGCATGCACCAGAGTCTTGCATATCTATCTAATCCATAGAAACAAACACAAAGAGGCAGCCAAAAAGGGAAGACAAAAAAGCAGGATCTGAATGAAAGAAAAGAGTGTTCTACAGAAGAACTAGATGAAATAGAGGCAAGTGATTTATCAGATAGAGAGTTTAGAATAGTGATTATAACAACATGACAAAAACACATAGAAACCATAAAAAAGGACCAGTCAGAAATAAAGAATACAATATCTGAAATAAATAATACACTGGAAAAAATAAACAGTAGGTTAGATGAAGCAGAAGATGGAATGAATTTTTGGAACACAAGGTAGAAAAAAAAACACCTAAGTAGAGCAGCAAAAAGAAGAAAGAATTTTTAAAAAATAAGGAGAGCTTAAGAATACTTTGGGACAGCATAAAGCATAACAACATCCGCATCATGGGAATGCCAGAAGGAAAAGAGAGTGAGCAAGTGATCGAGAATCTATTTGAAGAAATAATGACTGAAAACTTCCATAATCTGGTGGAGGAAAAAGACACAAGTCTTTTTCCAAGTCCTTAACAAGTCTTTAACACAAGTCCAGGAAGCTAAGAGAGTCGCAAACAATTTGGACCCAAAGAGGCCTACACCAAGACACATTGTAATCAAAATGGCAAAGCTTAAAGACAAGGAGAGAATCCTAAAGACCACAAGAAAAATACAAGTAGTTACACAAAAGAGAGCACCAATTAGACTGTTATCTGATTTCTCAACAGAAATATTTCAGCCCAGAAGGGACTGGTGTGACATATTTAAGGAAGTGAAAAGCAGGGCCTACAACCAAGGCTACTTTACCAGTCAATGCTATCATTTAAAATCAAAGGAGAAATAAAGAGCTTCCCAGACAAGGAAAAGCTAAAGGAGTTTATTAACACCAAATAAGTACTGCAACAAATGTTAAAGGGCTTTCTTTAAGAAATAGGGAAAGAAGAAAAAAAACAGAGGAGAAGAGTCTAACAATAAAATGGCACTAAATTTGTATTTGTCAATAATCACCTGAAATGTAAGTGGTTTACATGCTGCAACCTAAACACTTAGGGTAGACCCATATATACACATATATACATATACATACATGTATACATATATACATACACACACACACATGCGCTGAATCCAAAAAAACCATCTCAGACCAAAAAGTACACACAGACTAAAAGTAAGGGGTGGAAAAAGATATGTCATGCAAATGGAAAGGAAAAAAAAAAAAACTGGTGCAGCAGTACTTATCTTCCACAAAATGAACTTTAAAAACAAGGCTATGGAAAGAGACAAAAAGTGACACTACATAATAATAAAGGGAACAATCCAACAAGAGGCTATAACCCTACTAAACCATTACCCATGCAATATAGGAGCACCTAAATATGTAAAGCAAATATTGATAGATATAAAAGGAGTGAACAACGAAAATACAATCAGCATTGGGGATTCTAACACCCCTTTGACTTCAATGGTTAGATCTTCCAGACAGAAAATAAACAAGGAGACAGCAGCCTTAAAAGGCATACTAGATCAAATGGATTTAATTGACATCTTCAAAGCATTGTACCCCAAAGCAGCAGAATATACATACTTTTCAATTGTGCATTGAATGGTTTCTAGGATAGACCACATGCTAAGATACAAAATAAATCCCAATAAATTTAAGAAGAATGAAATAATATCTAGCATCTTCACTGACCACAATGCTATGAAACTAGACATCAATCACAAGAAGAACACTGAAAAACATGCAAAGACATGGAAGCAAAATAACATGTTTTCAAAAAATGAATGGGTCAACAAAGAGATGAAGGAAGAAATCCAAAGATACCTTGAAACAAATGAAAATGTGAATACAACAATCGAAAATCTGTGGGACACTAGGAAAGCATTCCTAAGGGAAATGCATAGCATTACAAGCCGGGAAGGGAAGGGAAGGGAAGGGAAG
>PVKU01017786.1:0-10617 GCA_004027475.1 Anoura caudifer
CCATTTTTGACAGTGGGGTGTTAAAATTCCCTACTATAATTGTGTTGCTGTCAATATCTTTCCTGAAGTCCTCTAAGATTTTCTTTATGTATTTAGGTGCTCCTATGTTGGATGCATATATATTTATGATGTTTATGTCTTCTTGGTGAATTCTTCCCTTGAGTATTATGAAGTGACCTTCTGGGTCTCTCTTTATGGCTGGTCCGTTGAAGTCTATTTTGTCTGATATGAGTATTGCTACCCTGGCTTTTTTTTCCAGTCCATTTGCTTGGAAAATTTGTTTCCAGCCCTTCACTTTGAGTCTGTGCAGGTCTTTTGTCCTAAGGTGGGTCTCTTGAAGGCAGCATATGTGTGGGTCATGCTTTCTTATCCATTCAGCTATTCTATGTCTTTTGATTGGAGCATTTAATCCATTTACATTTAAGGTTATTATTGATAGGTACTGAGTCATTGCCATTTTCATACCTATGTTCCTCTCTCTCTCTCTCTCTTTTCCTTCCTTTCCTTAAAGCAGGGCCATTAGCATCTCTTGAAGAACTGGTTTGGTAGAGGTGTATTCTTTTAGACTTATTTTGTCTGGGAAGCTCCTCATTTGGCCTTCTATCTTGATTGAAAGCCTTTCTGGGTAAAGTAGTCTTGGTTGCAGGCCTTTGTTTCTCATTACTTGGAATATTTCTTGCCATTCTCTTCTGGCTTGGAGTGTTTCCATTGAGAAGTCAGTTGCTAACCTTATCGGGGCTCCCTTGTATGTTACTTCCCTTTTCTCCCTTGCTGCCTTTAAGATTCTCTCTTTGTCTTGGAATTTGCCATTTTAATTATGATGTGTCTTGAAGTGTGCCTCTTTGGGTTTCTCCTGATTGGGACTCTCTGTGATTCCTGTATTTGTGTGACTTTTTCTCTCATCAAATTAGGGAAGTTTTCCATCATTCCTTTTTCAAATGGGTTTTCTATACCTTGCTCTTCTTCTTCGCTTTCTGGAACCCTATTATACAGATATATTTATGTTTCATATTGTCTTGCACTTCTCTGAATCCCTCTTCATTCTCTCTGAGCCTCTTTTCCTTTTCTTGCTTTTTTCTGGGTGTTTTTTTCTACTTCGTCTTCCAACTTGCTGATCTGATTTTCTGCTTCATTGATTATGCTTTTCATTCCTTCCACTATGTTCTTCAGGTCAGAAATTGTGTTCTTCATTTCCTCTTGGGCCTTGTTGATAGTTTCTCTTTCCTTTTTCTTGTTGATATAGTTTGAAGTGAGTTGATCGTAGCTTCCCTGTAGTTTCTGGTAGCTCATTGAGAGCTCTTGGAGCTTCCTGACAACCATTGCTTTGAACTCAAAATCTGATAGTTGACTTGCCTCTGTTTCATTTAGCATTCTTTCTGGGGCCTCCTCCATTTGTTCCATTTGGGGATTGTTTCTTTGTCTTCCCATTGTTTGTGAGACTCTTCTTGTTATCCTCAGCTTCTTAAATTAATCTGTTCTGGCTCCCTGGGTTTATGGTGTGAACTTCTGTGGTAGAATACCTGTGAGATTCAGTGTTGCAGTCTCCTTCTGGTATCCTGGTATTCACAGTTTCCACTGTTTCAGCTAGGATCATGGGTGTGTACTCTGGGTCTTCCATAAATCCCCCTCCTCCAGTCACAGGGCTGCCAGTTGCAGAGCTGCCTCCAGTCCCGGTCCCAGGGTGGCCTCCTGTCACTCAGCCACCCCCGGTCACTCCACTGCCCCCAGTCTCAGAGCCTCCCCTGTCACAGTGTTGCTCCCAGTTGCAGGGCCTCCTCTGGTCCCAGGGCCTCCTCGGGATGCAGGACCTCCTCCAGTCGCAGGGCCTCCTCTAGTCTCTCGCTCCCCAACCCCAGTCTCAGGGCCACTTCCAATCTCTCGGCCCCTTTTGGTCACAGGGCCACCTCTGGTCACAGGGCCTCCTTCAGTCGCTGGTCTGGGTGAATCACTGTCGGACTCCTACACAATTCAATCCTCCCTCCATCCTAGTTGGGTTTTCTTTCTTTTGGTTCTATATTTTGTAGTCCCTAATCTTGGCTGTGAGAGGCGGCACAGCACATCCAGCTGTGCCTCCATCTTGGCCGGAAGTCTCAAAATATAGGTTTTTAAATATCAAACATTTATTCATTATTGTCTATTCTTTCAGAATTTCTATAATTATTTATTTCCTTATGTAGAAGTACAGAAAATATTTTTAGCAGTTTTATTCTAAATTGAGAAATTATTTAAGAATGAAAAAAGCAGGAAATCTTTAGCTGACAAAATTCGATATTACTTCAGTGAACATGTTTTGAAATACCAAAATCCTAAAAAATTATCTTTTTTGAATAGAAATTCGAGACAATAAACTTTATATTTTTGTACTAATAAAACCCCATTTAACATCATTTTAAGAAAAATTATGGAATTTTTTCTGCTTGATTATACTTTACATAAATGTCTCCTATATGTCCAAGATTCTTTGTTAACTCCAATAATCTACTTCCCAAAGGCTTCAATTAACTTTGACAAACAGGAGAATTAAAGAACATTAATTTTATAATAATGTTGAAAAACTAATCTATTAGAATAAAAAGTCAAAAATAAATTGATGCTTTAAAATGTATTACACATCATCTCCGGTAGAAAACTTCTAAGATGGCCCCCATTTATTCTCATGCCCTATGTAATCATTTTCCTTTAAGTGTGGACTGAACCTAGTGACTCCCTTAGAACACACAGATTATAGCAACAGTGATAAGAGACGGTTAGGATATTAGATTTCTAAAAGTCCATGGTTTATTTGTTTGCTTGCCCACTTTGTCTTGCTGCCTTGTTCTGAGGGAAGCCAGCTGCTATGTTGTAATTGTCTTATGAAGAGGCCACATGGCAAAAAACTGTACAACAGTCAATGATGACCTAAGGCCTTTCAACAACCATGAAGTAAACATGGAAGCAGATCTTTCCCCGATGGAACCTTGCAATGAGAATAACCCAAACAATACTTGTTAGAAGCCCTGAACCTCAGGTACTCAGATAAGATGCACCTAGATGCTTGCCCCATAGAAACTTAGACATAATAAATGCTTATCATTTTAGGTCACTAAGTTTTAAGGTAATTTTTATGCAACAATAGATAACTAATAAATAAACTAAAAATTGCTCTGTCTGGGTGGCTCAGTTGATTGGAATGTTGCCCCATACACTCAAAAGTTGCCTGTTCAATCCCTGGTTGTGGCACATATGGAAGGGAACCAGTCAATGTTTTTCTTACATCAGTGTTTCTCTTACTCTTTTATTGCCCCCTTCCTCTCTCTAAAATCAGTAAACATATCCTCTGGTGAAGATTTAAAAAATAAAGTAGCCCTGGCTGGTGTGGCTCAGTGGATTGAGACATGGCCTGAAAACCAAAGGGTCTTCATGCCTGGGTTGCATCGGTTCCCCATGCCTGGGTTGTGAGCCAGGTCTCCAGTAGGGGGTGCATGAGAGGCAACCACACATTGATGTTTCTCTCCTTCTCTTTTTCCTTCCTTTCAGGAGGAAGAGAAACTATTTCTCCTTCTCTCTCTAAAAATAAATAAATAAAATATTTTAAAAAATAAAAATAAAATAAAATAAAAAATAAAATGTTACCCAATTCTGACTCACTGTTAATAAGTTTTGGAGATTGGTATAAACTATATTTGTGTCCTCTGTGGAGACATTTCTACAAAATATTGTTTACAAGTAACACTGGGCTAAATTAATAATCAAAGATATTATGAAAAAGAAGACACAGTTAAGAGGGAACTTAAAATATGAGTGATAACAAAAACAATGAAAACACAAGAAATTCCTTGCTTTGCTTGGATCATGGAGCCATAAGTGGTAGAAACCTGTGGGAGGCCCACATGTAGGGATTTCCCAGAGAGCCCACGATGGCACTTATCACAATTATTTTTGAGTCTCTAATAAGCTACTTTGTTTCTGAATCTGTAGAAGTTACTTCAAATTGTGAGTTTTCTCATGAGTTTAGATAAATTCTAATCCTAGCATCCAGAAATTCACCATTTTATTCTGTTATAGTGATTTTAAAAGTTGATGCTTCCAAAATGCTTCTGTTCTCATATTTTAAATGAAATACTTAATAATTGTTAACATAGTACGGCAATGATTTTATTTTTAATTTTTTAACCAGTCGGGCCTCTCTTCTAATTGAGTGATATTTTAATATTACAGGACAAGGTTTTGGAAAAATGACATTTATTATTTAAATTAATAAGTTAATTAACATTTTTAGAAATCATAAAGAAATCCAGATACCACTGGTGATCCTCAACTGGGATATTCTCCCTCAAAAGAACTTTCTAGATGACTATAAATTAGATTTCCTTGTCAACCTTTCCTCTTCTCCAGTAGAGAAATAAGAGGAAATGAAGGAAAAGCAGTCATATCAGAAGCATAACTGGATTGGCAGACCTAAGTAGTCAAAAGGCTCCACAATCATAGTACTGTGCACTACCTCAGGGCTTGCTATGTTGCAAGTGCCTCCAAGTGAATTTTTCTGTACATTCATAATACTTTCTCTTTCTTATACAACTTTTAGACTGTCTTTCCATTGGAAATATACAATAACAGATGTATTTTAATTCACATTCCAAGTCTCAATTTATTGGTGTTGTCTGTGTTGGGGAATCTGAAGCTCAGCAGAAGAGAAAGTTGAATTAACAATGACTGCCATCTCCTTAGGAGAGGATAGTGGGGGTAATGCATTCCTAACATGTACTGTTCACCCTAAAATTCTATAGTGATTTAAGCAGAGTTAGTGCCCCATTTTTGTTTGATAATGTTTAGGTGCCAAGAATGTAGAATAATTATAATAAATTTATAATGGTTGAAGTTACTGTTTACCATATCTTGCCGAAATGTATGTGTTTTTTTTTTTTTCTCTTGAGCTTGGTAGAGTGTATCTAATCATCTAACCCAGACATTAGAAAAGCACATTACACTAAGAAAAAACTTCATTCATGAATCATAACGAGAGGTCTAAATAAGAGGGGGAAATAACTTGAAACTTAAAATGTAGGTAATTCACAACAGTGGGAAGAACCAAATTTTTTTTCGAGGTAATAACTTTCCATTTTCACCTTGCTGTGCCCTTAATTTAAGTTTAAGATGAAATCCCTAGATGTAAAGTAAAAAAGAAAAAAGAAAGGACTGTGGACACTTCAAGATTCCCAATACCTAACTAAAAAATCCTTGTCTTAATTAACTATATGCTATCACACTGCAAAGATTCATAGGATATAATAATAACCCTCACATCTTTTCACCCCCTATGCCCTATTCCCTTATTGTCTCATTAGAGAGACAGAAGCTATTTAAGGGCTCTTAACACCTAAATCTGACAAATCTGGAAAATCAGCTATTAATTCTAATGTCTTTTGTATTAACACATCAAGATAAAGAATCTGATAGATTGTACTAATGGATCTTACACCCTCTGTTTTCCTAGATTATTCTAATCTAATTCATCCTTCATTTGCAAAACAATCTTCAATAGTTTTTAAAATTCATATTGAATACATGAATAAGTTTTAAAGACTTTCTCAGTTAAAGTATATAATATTCACAAAATTTACAGAACCCTTGTTATTTTAGACTCCAAGTTAAGTATCAGCCATTGCAGAGCCTAATTTCACTTCTTCCAACATTGAAAAGCTCATTAACTCCCTTTCACTATACTTCCCTCGATTATTCATTTACTTACTTATTTAGAGAATTATTAACTGATGACTTTCTATCAACTCTTAGTCTCAATGTCTCTTCAGAGACTCCATGTTTTATAAGCAAAGTTTTGACAGTCTCCCATAACGTTGTTGAGAGACAACACACCAGAATCTTCAGGAATGCTTTTCCAGTCCTGCTTTCAGTCTCAAGGATCTGAAATGTTAAACCCACTCATCAGCATTTCGTGACAAGCATTGGAACACAGCATTCCAGTGTGCCCTTGACAAGCTGTCCCTACAGACATGATAAGACCCTCTCTCCCCACCTCAAAGAGAGGAAAGCTTTCTGTTCACTTATGCGCAACAATGTGGAGGTAGTAATTAAGACCAAAATCTCAAAGGTCCAAAAAAAGATATTATTTAAAAAACACACACACACACCCCAGAGAGAACAGCCTGCAAAGATTGTTGTGTGCTGTATTTCTCTTGACAGGATCCTCTGGATGGGACAGAATCTTATATGATTATAGAGAACACCTTGCAGCTCTTGCAACCCCATAAATTAGAGTTAGACTTATTAAGGATGCAAATAAGCCTTTGTTTTTAAAAAATTATAGGTTACTTTCAGTGTTTACCTAAAGATTATTAAGAAATTCATGCAGTGAGAAATTCAATGCTAAAACATGTCAATATAATTTTAAATATCCAAAATTATGATGAAGAAAATAAAACATTCCATATCCATGTTTTTTATTTTTTAATTTACTAGACAATATTGGGTTTGGGTTTGTTTTGTTTATTTGTTTTTTGTTTTGTTTTTTTGTTTTTTTTATTTTATTTTAATTGTTGTTCCTGTACAGTTTTCTGTCTTTTATCCCGATCCCAGCCAACCACCTCAGTCCTCCCCACCTCCCTCCCATTTCCACCCCCCGCTAGTTTTTGCCCATGTGTCCTTTATACTTGTTGCTCCAAACCCTTCCCCTTTCCCCCTGAAATTCCCTCCCATCTCCCCTCTGGTGACTATCAACCCCTTCTCAATTTCAGTGTCTTTGGTTATATTATGCTTGTTTGTTCATTTTTTTTTATTAGGTTCCTGTTAAAGGTGAGATCATATGGTATTTGTCTTTCATTGTCTGGCTTATTTTGCTTAGCATAATGCTTTCCAGTTTCATCCATGATGTCACAAAGGATGGGAGCTCTGTCTTCCTTTCTGCTGTATAGAATTCCATTATGTAAATGTACCATAGTTTTTTGATCCATTCATTTACTGATGGGCACCAAGGTTGCTTCCAACACTTGGCTATTATGAATTGTGATGCTATGAACATTGGTGTGTATAGGTTCTTTTGGATTGGTGTTTCGGGTTCTTAGGATACAACTCTAGCAGTGGTATTGCTGGGTCAAAAGGCAGATCCATTTTCATTTTTCTGAGAAAATTCCTTAGTGTTTTCCACATTGGTTGTACCAATCTGCAATTCCCACCAGCAGTGCACTAGGGTCCCCTTTTCTCCACAACCTCTCCAACACTTGTTGTTTGTTGCTTTGTTTATGATGGTCATTCTGACTGGTGTGAAGTGGTATCTCAGTGTGGTTTTAATTTGCATCTCTCTAATAGCTAGCAATACTGAGCATCTTTTCATGTGTCTCTGGATTCTCTGTATGTCCTCCTTAGAGAAGTGTCTGTTCAAGTCCTTAGCCAACTTTTTAATTGGGTTGCTTGTCTTCTTAGAGTGGAGTCATGTAAGTTCCTTATATATTTTGGAGATTAAACCCTTGTCTGAGGTATCATTGGCGAATATATTTTCCCATACAGTTGGTTCTCTTTTTATTTTAATACTGTTTTCTTTAGCCATGCAGAAGCTTTTTATTTTGATGCGATCCCATTTGTTTTTTCTTTCCTTTATGCCCCTTGCTCTAGGGGACATATCAGTAAAAATGTATCTGTGTGAAATATCTGAGATTTTTCCTCCTTATGTTCTCCTATAGGACGTTAATGGTGTCATGGCTTATATTTAAATCTTTTATCCACCTTGAATTTATTTTTGCATACGGTGTAAGTCGGTGCTCAAGTTCCATTTTTCTGCATGTAGTTGTCCAGTTCTCCCAACACCACTTGTTGAAGAGGCTATTTTTACTCCATTTTATGTTGCTGCCCCCTTTGTCAAATATTAATTGACCTTAAAGTTGGGTTTATTTCTGGGCTCTTTGTTCTGTTCCACTGGTCTATGTGTCTTTTTTTATGCCAGTACCAGGCTGTTTTGATTACTGTGGCCTTGTAATACAGTTTGGTATCAGGTATTGTGATCCTTTCGGCTTTGCTCTTCTTTCTCAAAATTGCAGCAGCTATTCGGGGTCATTTATGGTTCCATATAAATTTTTGAAGTGTTTGTTCTATGTCTGTGAAATATGCCATTGGTACTTTAATAGGTATTGAATTGAATTTGTAAATTGCTTTGGGTAGTATGGGCATTTTGATGATGCTGATTCTTCCAATCCATGAACATGGTATATGTTTCCATTTGTATCTTCCTTCATTTCTTTCTTCAGTGTTGTGTAGTTTTCTGGGTACAGGTCTTTTACCTCCTTGGTTAGGTTTATTCCTAGTTATTTTATTTTTCTTTTTGCTATAATGAAAGGGATTTTTTTCTTGATTTCTGCTTCTGCAGTTTCATTGTTGGTATACAAAAATGCCTTTGATTTCTAAATATTGACTTCGTATTCTGCAGTTTGGCCAAATTCATTTATTAGGTGGAACAGTTTTTTGACTGAATCTATAGGTTTTCTATGTACATTATCACATCATCTGCAAACAATGACAGTTTTGTTTCCTCCTTTCCAATTTGTATGGCTTTTAATTCTTTTTCTTGTCTCATCGCTGTGGCTAAAACTTCCAATACTATGTTGAAAGGAAGTGGTGAAAGTGGACAACCCTGTCTTCTTCCTGATCTTAGTGAAAGAGATTTTAGTTTTGGACTGTTGAGTATGATGTTGGCTGTAGGTCTCTCATATATGGCCTTTATTATGTTGAGGAATGCTCCCTCTATTCCTACTTTGCTGAGTGTTTTCATCATAAATGGTTGCTGTACCATATCAAATGCTTTTTCTGCATCTATTAATATGATGGTGTGATTTTTATCTTTGCTTTTGTTTATGTGATGTATTACACTTACTGATTTGTGAATATTGTACCATCCTTGCATCCCTGGGATGAATCTCACTTGGTCATGGTGTATGATCTTTTTAATGTATTGTTAGATGCAGCTTGCCAATATTTTGTTGAGGATATTAGTGTCTATGTTCATCAGCAATATTGGCCTGAAGATTTCTTTCTTTGTTGTGTCTTTATCTGGTTTCGGGATTAGAATGATGCTGGCTTCATAAAAAGAGTTTGGGAGTCTTCCATCATTTTGGATTTTTTTGAATAGTCTGTTGTGGAAGGACTCCACCTGCAAAGCCCCATCCATCCACCACAGATGAAAATAAGTCTACCAAGACATGATCTGCCTGGGGAGGTGACGTGAATGATCTCTCAAAGGAGAAGGATCAAGAGCCCCTTCCTCAATGGTTTTTATTAGGTTCGTCACACACAGGAAAACAGGTAAAGCTCATCAATCAATATCAGGAGGCAAGGATCAAACAATAGATAACATTTCATAGAACCGTGAGGTTTTAATTGAGTCAGGGTCTGTCAGCTAAGGGCTAACAAAACTTTGGGAGACAATCTCATTTCCTCCTTGGACGCTTATCATTTAAATGAGAGCACTCTTAGCAAAGCAGGTTTCACAGGAATTTATGAATTCTTTCTTATGCCCAATCACCCAGGAAGCCACTCTAGCCAGCACAGGGCTGCACCATCCTCCATCATAATTTCAGGCTTAAGTGAATTAGGACCAGGATGCCAAGAGATAAGGAAAACTTCTCCCAGATGGATTGGGGACTCAGGCTATGTCAGAATAGACAGGTGGCAGGGGTCCATCACCCCCTCTTTGCTGCACCCCCCCAGTCATTCCTTGAGGGCCTTCCATGTGGTCGTGAATAACTTAGGTGACACCTCCCTTGAGGGAATCTTACCCGTCATTGGCTAACCCACCAAGCATTGGGGACCAGTTATGGATGAAGCAGAAGCAGCTCTCCTGCCAGGGAGATAAGCTTTATGTCCTTAGTGGCTTACAGTCCAAAGGTTGCTCACTCAGCCTTAGCCATGGAGAGTTACAACTCCTGAAACCAGGCAAAATGGGTTTCTAACAGTCTGTGAAGTATAGTCTGTTAAGGAAGAGCTAATGTTCTTTCTTAAATGCTTTGTAGAATTCTCTTGTGAAACCATCTGGTCCAGGGATTTTGTGTGTCCGGAGTTTTTTGATTACTGCTTCTATTTCATCTGCTGTTATTGGTCAGTTCAGGCTTTCTGCTTCTTCTTCATTGAGTTTTGGGAGATTATATTTTTCTAGAAACTTGTCCACTTCACCTACGTTTTCAAATTTCTTGGCATAGCTCTTCATAGTAATTTCTTACAATCCATCGTATTTCTGAGGAATTGGTTATAACCTCTCCTCTTTCATTTCTGATTGTGTTTATTTGGGTCCTCTCTCTTTTTTTTTCTTGATGCGCCTGCTTAAAGGCTTGTCAATTTTATTTATCTTTTCGAAGAACCAGCTCCTGGATTCATTGATCCTTAGAATTGTGCTTTTAGTCTCTCTATGTCATTTAATTCTGCTCTGATCTTGGTTATTTCCTTCCTTCTATTTGCTCTGGGCTGTCTTTGTTGTTGCTCCTCCAGTTCTTGTAGGTGAGAGTTAAGTTGTTTGTTTGAGATGTTTCTATCTTTTTTAGGTAGGCCTGTATCACTATGAACTTCCCTCTGAGGACTGCCTTTGCTGTGTGCCATAAGTTTTGGGTTGTTATGAGTTTATTTTCATTTGTTTCCAGAAAC
>PVKU01017787.1:0-10614 GCA_004027475.1 Anoura caudifer
AATGGAGATCACATGGAGGGTTAGCAATAGGGGAGTGGGAAGAGGAGAGAGGGGGACAAGGTACATAGAACAAGTAGCATAGATGGTAGGTAGAAAATAGACAGGGGGAGGGCAAGAGTAGTGTGGGAAATGTAGAAGCTAAAGAACTTATGACACATGGGCATGAACTAAAGGGGGGAATGTGGGTGGGAGGGGTGTGGAGGGTAATGAAGGGGGGAAAATGGGACAACTGTAATAGCATAATCAATAAAATATAATTAAAAAAAAAAAAAAGAAGTGGGCTCACAATCCTGTGTAGATTTCTGTAGTGGTAAAAAATTAGTTTTTATATCTAGACTCCTCAGGATTCAAATATCCGCTCCACCACTTGACCTTGGGCAAGATATTAAGCTCTCTGTCTCAGTTTTCTCATCTGTAAAATGGGAATAATAGTAATACTACCTATTTCACAGGATGCTGTGAGGGGAAAATGTCAATGCATGTAAGGTACATAGAACATTGACTGGCACATAGTAAAAAATGTTTTATTTTCAAGAATGTAGCTAACCCATTAGAGTTTTTATTTCATTATTTGAAAGAATAGGTTGTATTGTATTTCATAGGGTTGTTAAAAGAATCAAATTACAAATCTAAAATCAAATTACAAATCTAAAAGTAAACAATTAGCAATATTCAAAGTGAAAAGCTGCATTTTCCTTCTTCTGTAGCTACGTCCAATTACTGATGCATCAGCACGTTAGTAGTCCTGTACCTTGACCTAGTAACCGGGGATGTCATAACTCATTGTTCTTTTTGTGCCACTGACGCCGTGTTGTCTCAAAAGTAGAAAGATAGGAGATTGTATATGTATATGTACCTTAAAAACCTAGCAGCTCATCATCACAGTGAAAACCAGTAACCTGGTAACATTTGGAAGTTCTCTGGAACTTCCCCAGAGAATTGTCCTTGTTTTCCTGTCTGATGTTTCTTGTCAGCAAGGCTGTTTTTACTTGACCTACTTGGTGAGAATAGACTTTTCCTTGGGAATATCTGTCAAAAACAATCAGATGCAATTGTTAAATATTTTGACCATTTGATATGGTGGTTAACAGCTAGGGGCAATTATAGGCTAAAAGGAACGTAAAAAGAAAATCTGGAGAATGCACTGTCCGTAGGTGGTGTTGGAAAGAGATTTGACATATTCCTAGGGATCTAGAAGGCTGCAGGCATGCATAGGGCCGTTCACATGTGTAGGGCTGTGTGTATGATAAGAAAAAATCTGAAAAGGACCTAAACCCTTTTTTAGTTTGTTTGAGCCACAGTTAACAAAAACATAAACTGAATGGTTTATAAACAAAAACATTTATTGCTCACAGTTCTGGAGGCTGGGAATTCTAAGATCATGGCCTTGGCAGATTCCGTATCTGATGGAGGCCCACTTCCTCATTTATAGCACCTTCTTGCTGTGTCTTCACATGGGAGAAGGGGGAAGAGAACTCTCTCAGGCCTTTTTTATAACAGAACTAATCGCTTCCCCAAAGGCCCCACCTCCTAATCACTGTGGAGATTAGGATTTCAATATGTAAAATATTTGAGGGACACAAACATTCAGACCATGGCATCACTCCTCTCTGTCTAACCTGAGGCTCTGTGTAGCTAGGAAGTAGGAGCTGAAATAGAATTGTAACCTGCTCAGCTGTGTGTTGAAGTTGGCCTCAAAAATACACAGAGACCATCAGCAAAGATTGGGAAACATACTGTTTCCATGTTTTAAGGAAATGTCCGGCAAGCTTTAGTGATATGATAAATAACACAAACTTTATAGATAGTTCAGAAATGTCAATAACAAACCAACCTTGGGAAAAAGAGAATTTGATTTCCTGAGTTGTCATATTATTTAAAACATCCAGGTTTTAACAAAATGTTATGATATATACAAAGAAAAATTTAAAAAAATATGGCTCATTCACTGCAAAGGGAATCAATAAAACTGTCCTTGTGGAAGCCAGGTTGAATTTATTAGACAAATGCTTCAATCAGCTACTTTAAGAAATGCTCAGATAGCTAAAGGAAAGAATTTTAAAGAATTAAAAGTTTGGGAATAATGTCTCATTAAATAGAGAATATCAATACAGAGAAATTATTAAAATAGAAACAAATACAAACAGTAAAGTTGAAAAGTTTAATAACTTCAGTGAAAATTTCATTGTACAGGTTCAACAGTAGATCTGAACAGGCAAAAGAAACAACTACTGAACTTGAAAATAAATCGATTGAGATTATCCAGTAATAGAAAGACAAAAGCATGAAGTAAAACAGATTCTCAGAGATCTGTGAGATACCACTAAGCATATCAAAACATGCATAATAATTTTCACAGATGTAGAAGAGATAGAATATTTGAAGAATTTTTGAAGAAAGAATATTTGAAAAAATTATGGCTAAATAATTCTCTAATTTGATTAAAGATTGACTGATATACCCAAGAAGCTCAATGAACTCTAAATAGAAAAACTCAAAGAGATTCATACCTAACCACTGTAAACAGGCAAAGACTAAGAGAAAATATTGAGAGTAGCAAGAGAAACAACTCATCAGGTTCAAGGAATTTCTAATAAGATTAACATCCAGTTTTCATTAGGATATGTTCAAAGCACTAAAAGAAAAAGACTATTAACCAAAGAATTCAATTTTCAGCAAAACTATCCTTCATAAAATGAAGAATAAATTAAGACAGATAACACTGAGAACATAAATTATAGCACACTTCCCCTATAAGGAATGATAAAGGAAGACATTCAATATCAAATGAAAGGACATTAGATAGTAAATCAAATCCAAATGGTGAAATAAAGATCACTGGTAATGGTAACTGCCTAACTAAATATTTAAAAAGTATAAATTATTTTTGTTTGGAAGATTTCTTCAATAAATAAGTTAAAATATAGCTGCCTTCAGGAGACACATCTAAGCTGCAAAGCAAAGATAGACTCAAAGTGAAAGGGTGAGAAATGATTTTCCAAGCAAATAGCACCCACAGAAAAGTGGGTGAAGCCATACTTATATCTGACAAAAAAGATCTCAAAATAACAAAGGTAACAAAAGACAAAGATAGGCATTTTATAATAATAAAGGGATACTACATGAAGAAAACATAACAGCTCTCAATAAATACGAACCCAATCAGGAGCACCAAAATATATTAAGCAACTACTAAGAGAACTAAAGGGGAAAACTGACAAAAACACAATCATAGTTGGGACTTAGATACTCCATTGAGAGCTATAGGCAGATCATCTTGAATGACACATTAGACCAATTGAAATAATTGACATTTACAGAGCCTTTCATCCTAGAACATTGGGTCATACATTCTTCTAGAGTGCACATGGGACATTCTCAAGGATAGACTATAAGTAGGGTCACAAAGCAAACAACAAGGGAATTAAAATTGTACATTTGAAAATAGCTACTTAACATAAAAAGGTAGTACTGGAGAAATAGAGAAACAAAAAAGATATAAGCATATATAAATACATAACAAAATCACAGGCATAAATTCTAACATATTAATAATTACATTAAATATACATGTATTGAATACCCCAACTAAAGACATTAGCATAGTAAAATTAATCTAACTATATGCTGTGTATAAGAGACACAATTTAGATTCAAAGACACAAATACATGAAAAGATATGGAAAGGTAAACTTTGTAAACAGTAACCAAAAGAAAGCAGGTGTTGCAATACTAATAACAGATAAAGTAGACTTTAAGACAAAAAAGAGTTACTAGAGACAAAGAGGGACATTTTATAATGATGAAAGGATAAAACCATCAAGAGGGTATAACAATCATAAACGTGTGCACCTAGCATTAAGGCCCAAAGTATGCGAAGCAAAACTAAAAGAATTGAAAGGGGGATAAACCATTAAATAATAATAGCCGAAGACTTTAAAACTTCACTGTTCTTATGGACAATTAGAATATTAATAAAGAAATAGAAGACTGGACAGTATTGTACATCAACTCGACCTATCAGATTTCTGTAGGGCACTCTAACAACAGAGCGATACATGTTATTCTTGAGTGCACGTGAAATATTATCCAGGCTATACCATAAATCAATAAATGTAAGGAATGCATAGTATGTTCTCTGACTATAATAGAATGAAATTGAAGTTCAAAACAGAAAGAATTTGGGAAATTTACAAAATCTGTGGAAATTAAATGACACATTCCTAAATAATCAATGAGTCAAGAGAAATTAGGAAATACTTTGAGATAAATGTAAACACAAACATACTGAAAGTTGCGGAATGCAGATAAGTTAGTGTTTGTGGGTAAATTTGTAGCTATTAATGCTTAAATTTTAAAAGAAGAAAAATATCAATTAAACAACTTAACCTGCAACCATAAGACATTAAGAAGAAAAAACTAAACTTAAACCCTAACAAAGGAAAAATGAAGACTAGAGTGAAAATAAAATAAAAATGTAAAGCAATAGAGAAATCAGTGAAAACACAAATTGGTTCTTTACAATGATAAATAAAATTGACAAACCTTTAGCAAAATGATCAAGAAAACTCCCGTAATTTAGTAAATTCAGAAATGAAAAGGGAAATGTAACTTCTAATCTTACAGAAATAAAAGATTACGAAAAACTATTAACACAGTTGTATATCAACCAATTAGATAATCTAGATGAAATGGTCAGATTCCTACAAAGGCACCCAAAGTACTGAAATTGGCTCAAGGAGAAATTGGAAATCTAATTAAATAAAAAATTTAACACTTAATAAAAGAATAAGAAAAAAATACAATACCCTCTGAAAATATGGTCTTATTTTATTTTCATTTACTTATTTCTCTAAATGTGTCAGTTCTTTTTAAATAATTTTTGTTAATTGACCTTTCTCGTTTGTTGGGATTTAGAAAAATTATGGGATCAAATGTTTCCCTTTATTGCTGGCCTGAACCATATGGATGACGATTCCAGGAATTATCTTTTTTTTTTAATGTTGCCATCCTGATAAATAGAAAAAATATGCTCACATTTATGATTGGAAAAGGAATACCACCAACACAGTGGACTATCACTTCTAGGTACTGTATCCCAAATGTCAACAATAAGTTCTTTTTGGTTTTATTGTTGGTTACAGTTATATGGAAACCAAAAAAGCATGTCTGCAAAATGGTAACTCCTTACAGCAGCAGGCGAGATTTTTATTGTGACAAATTGGGCATATACCACTGATTTAAAGAAATGCTTTATATTTTATACTTGGCTGCTCGTGGCAATTTTAAATTAATTCAAGACCTTGTCAAACTCTACTTAGCACTAAATGAGAATATAATCAGCTACTCACTTTTTCTGCAAAGACCTCAAACGTGGAATAGTGCATGTGGGGTCTGGACTGGTTGTATGCTGTTAATAAATAATAGTTTTTAAGTTATATACCACTATTTTTTATTTATTGATTTTAGAGCAGGAGAGAAGGAGGCAGAGAGAAACATCAATTTACGCATTCATTGGTTGATTCTTGGATGTGCCCTGACTGGATCAAACTTGCAACATTGGGATTTCAGGACGGTGCTCTAACCAACTGAGCAACCTGGCAAGGGCCAGTGTGCTTTGAAAGACTATACCATCACTCGTCACTTCCCAAGACTCTGAGTATCAAGAAGGATTATGGAAATGGGCTTGAATACCAATTCAGGAAAAGCAGATGATTTTGCAGAGAAGCTATGGGTGTTTTTTTTTCTCCTAAGTTTTATATTTCTAAGGCCCTTTAGTGTGAACAGCTAACTATAATTGCTACAGCCGTGCTTGGCCAGAAAGCGGTTACATCAATCCATCAAATAAATAAATGGGTAAATTAATTAATGGTTTTGTTGAAAACAATTTAAAAGAATTATAGCAAAGCAATTTTGATTTTCAACAGTCTTACCATCTGCATTTATCAAAATCTCTTGACATCAGTCTGGGTTGCTAAGCAATACATATCTCTGCTGTAACTCCAGTGTCCCTGAGATCATTCCACTGTTTTGTCATTGAAGCATGTCACATAGCTTGACATGGGCCTTCAATTCTTGAACAGTCAGAAATGTAGGTGGAAGAGGGTATGGGGAGATAAACGGTAATTGGAAAAATACAATAAAAAATGAGCTATTAAAAAAAGAAATGCAGGCATGCTGTTTCTATAGTAAGAAGGGAATAAGCAAAATGGTGGAGCAGGGAGATGACTAAGTGATTGGGAAAGTGAGGTGTGGTAAACCTCAGAGTTTGAGAAATGCGTTTTTTGAAATGAGAGATAAGTCATCATGTGTTTGATAGCTTTATCATTTTAAATATGCAGGTAATTCTCACACCCAGCAGCCACTCACCACCTTTTTAGATACTTATACTGAATTTGCTATCTTAACATTTCCCAGGTGAAATATGCTATGTTTTGTAAAAGCTTCTGTAGCATTTTCTGTTTATCAAAGGGCAGTCCTGATCATTTGATAATTAGATATTTACTGACTTCAGTAAAAAGTAGGAAAAGGCTGCTGAGAGCCCTACGCGAATTTAATGGCTCTTGACAGGAGGCTGACTAGTTCAAGAAGCCTTCAGCTCTTAGAATGGCATGCATTAGTTATTTACCAGCAACTTTTTTCTTTAATTTTCATGTCAGTGCTAAGTTCTGTGAGATTTTTTCTTTCGCTGACTCTTTTAAAAATGTAGAAACAACTACTTGTACTTATTAGGTGCAATTATTTATATTTCTACATTTTTGAACTAGCAAAAAGAGATTGTGTTCTTTTATGCGGACTTACTGAGATGTTTGAAACCGGGTGAGGCTTTGAACTATAAACATAAACAATATGTGAGGTGTAAATTTTTCTAAGCCATCAATCCAAATTGATACTCAATCCTGAGTATCTTTTTGGATTAGGACTTTGGTTTTCGGGAGAACTGACTTATAATGCACAGCACAGGTGGGTGTTGAAGAGATGAACTTAATCATATTAGATAGAACTGAAATGAGAAAGGATCCAATATCCTTAACTCCTTGACCATGGTCCTGTGGTTAGTTTTCTAATACATGAAATAGTGGGATCAATGTAGATAATCTCAAAGGTCATATTCAGCTTGAAAAATTTTTCATCTTTAATATAGGAATGGAAACAATGAGTTAAATTAGTTTTATCGGATATGGTAAATTCAGTCAAATCAGAGATTAAAAATCTGCTCTGTGACCATTTAATTATCTCTATGTCTAACATGCTTTAATTTGTCCTGAGGTGGTATATCAACAAATAATCTCACGGCCTTAAACCTCAGACATTCCTCAGTATTCCAGCAGTTCACAGATGGAAAGACAGAGGGCATTAATGCAGTGAAATGACCAAGAAATGAAGTGACTTCCTCCACATCACACAAACAGACGTTATAAAGTCAAGATTCGGATAAGCAGCTCTGAAAGTCAGAGCTGAGGTTTGCACAGTATAACACTGTCCATTATACAAGAAAACATATTCAGGCATTCTTATTTTTCAGCTATAGGAACTAAGCCTCAGAGCTGTAAACTGACTTACCCCGAGGATAAATGCAGACTGGAGACAGGCACCCACACGTCCTGACTTTCACTCGGGTGCTCTTTCCGCTTCCTCACCCGGATTCACAGCTAACCTTCATTTTCACTCTGTGCATTCCATTTTGACGATAAACATTCCGGGGAGGAAAAAAGTGAAAGCACTGGGACTTAACAATATTTTTGAACTATAAAAACTGGACTACTTTTGAATTATTCAACCTTGAGTTCTTTGCGGTTTTAATTATTCTCTTTTACAAGATAACTCAGATTTCTACTGGCTTGCTGTTCCTGATTGCAGGAAGTCAGGACCTTAGTCTTACTGTTCCTCAGAGATTTTATGATGCTCTGAAAGGATTAGAACTTACATATGTAAGGACATTTTGTTCACTAGAATTCCTCCTGTAGATGACAATTTATGAGAACTTACTATGTGTGAGGACTTACGCTCTGCTCATTACGGGTTATTTCATCGTATCCCCACAACAACCTCATACCGTGGGCACAATTAGCTCCCTCATTTGACAGATGAAGAATGTGAATGGCAATGGGGGCCAAGGTTTCAGAGCCAATAAAGTGGCAAAACCAAGTTTCGAACCCAGACAGGCTGACTCCAGAGCTGATGCTTTTACTAGTGAAACGCCACACCAATATACTCTTCTACAATTCCATGCACCACATATGGGAATTTCTGGCAAAAGAAGCGGCTTGAAAGAGCCTGGGACTCCCTTTTAGGGGTTGTGGACTCCAAGCACTTGTCAAGTTTTCAGTTCTCAGCCATTGCAGGTTATTTTTTTATGCCTGAGAAGCCTCCTTTTCAGCTCATGATGCATTTTGTGACATGAGCCCTAAAGAGAGCTGAGCATATGTGTGAGTGTTTACAAAGTAAAAAGCTTCCATATTTTCGTACCCCTTGTTCCTTAGTATTGGAGCTTAAACCAAGCCCAAGGGCCATAGGAGGATCAGGTCCTCCCTCCTTTTCCTTCTTCTTCTCTCTCCTTGTATCCCTTCCTCCACAAAACCTTTCTCCCTCTCCTTGCCAAACAAAATCATACTGGTGTGTGTGCGCGCGCACGCGTGTCCATATACCCAGCTTCTGAAGCCAAATTAATATCTTACAAAAATAATATTTGTTACAGCAGGATATCCAATTACTAATGAGCAATTATAATATTCTACTTATTTAACAACTTGTAATTGTCAAAGGCGTACATTTCCCTTCAAAAAGCTGCATATTTGCATGAAAAAGAGAAAATTGCTGATTACCTCACTGACAATTTGGAAATAACTATTGCTAACTCATTAACATATACAAATCCAGAATCATACTGTGGATAGTGATCTGTGATGCCTATTTTCATACTATTTTTCCATTTGTATTTCAGTTTGAGGAGTTTCTATTGGCCTCTCTTTGAGCTCACTGATTTTTTTCCCCAGTCATGTAGAGGCTAGTGAGAAGCACATGGGAGCATTCTTCATTCCTGTGAGCCTTTCACTTTCTAGCATTCCCTTTCAATTTTTCTTTGAGTTTCTATCTCTCTGCTTATGCTCTCCATCTGTTTTTTAAATATTATCTACTTTTTCCATTGGAACACTTAAATATCAGTTATTTTAAATTCTTTGATTTTTCCCACATCTGTGTCATATCTGATTCTAGTTCTGATGATTGTATTTTTTCTTCTAAGAAAATGTCTCATGATTTTTTGTTGAAATCTGAACATATTTCAGGTAATAGGAACTGAGGTAAAAGGGATTTAGTGTAAGGATTGATGTTTATTTGGCTAGGAGTTGAGCTGTGTTTAATGTTTTCGTTTCATGTGTGGTGTGGCTATACTGGCTTAACACTCCTCCAATGCCCTTGTTTTCATTCCCCCTCTTGACTTTGGACTGACCTAAGAATGCCTACTCAAAAACAGTCCATGTCTTACAACTCCTTCAGCTGTACTGCACTATTATACTGGAGACCTGCTGGTGGGATAGTAGGGTATGGGAACGAAGTGGTGTTCTATAATATTCTAACTAAATTGCAGGCTTTTCATGGGCTTGTGTTTGGGACTGCCACCCTCTTGAGTCTAACGCTGTTGATTTTCTCTCCCCTTCCTTCTCTCCCCTTCCCTGGATGCAGTGTTCTCAGTCGGTTTCTTTGACTCCCTGATCCCTGTTGATTATTGTTTTGTTTCCCTCCTTAGTTGAGATAGAAAGCCCTGTGGGGGTTGAAGTGGAGAGGAATTCTTTCTTCCTGATGGAAAATAGATTCAGAATTGAGCTCCGGAAAAGTCATTTCCCTAGAAAGCAAGACTTCATTATGGAGAAAGCTCTTGTCCTGTTTCTCAATGGTTATCTTCCCCCATTCTTGTGTTAGAGCTGAGAGAGGATCCTTATTACATTCTCATTATAAGAACTTGGTGGAGTCCTTGAGGGAAAACTCCTCGCCCTAGGAGTTTCTGACTCTCAAGCTAATTATCCCTCAACCTCCAGAAATTTATTAAAATAACCATTTAAGTGTTTCTACCACTTTAAGGCTCCAGCAGCTTTCTTTCCAGATCTCATTTGCTGTATTTTTCTAGGTGCATCAAAATTTCCATAATTAAGTTGCCACTATGTCCTGCATCCTCAGTTCTCCGATGTGTTCAAGAAAAAGTGATCAGTTTTTCAGCTTTTTCTCATAAGTATGGGAGTGACAACTTTCAGACTCTAGACATGGTAAAGCTCTATGCTGTGCATCTGTTTTTTTTTTTTTTATTTAAAAATATATCTTGAAGATTTTCATGTTATCACACAATTTCCTACAACAATATATTTAATGATTATGTGGCATTGTGTTATACAAATTTATATTGTTGATTAAACTGTGCAACTCTGTGGGCATTGTTCATTATTATAAATAGTATCATGATGAACATCTTTGGAGCTAACTAAATATTTCACATTGATTATTTCCTTAAGATAAATTACTGTAAGTAAGACATAGGTCAGAAACTATATTATAAGTCTAGTTTTAAATATTTTCAGGCTGCTCTCCAGGAGGTTTATAACTGCTTACATTCATTCTAGT
>PVKU01017788.1:0-10589 GCA_004027475.1 Anoura caudifer
TTGCAAATTAGAGGAACAAATGGAGGCTACAATAAGTGAAATGAAGAAAAATGCACAGGGAACCAATAGTGATGGGAGGGAAACTGGGACTCAAATCAATGGAGTGGACCACAAAGAAGAAAGAAACAACCAAACAGAAAACAAGGAAGAAACAAGAATTCAAAGAAATGAGGAGAGGCTTAGGAACCTCCAGGACATCTTTAAATATCCCAACATCCGAATTATAGGGGTACCAGAAGGGGAAGAGGAAGAGTAACAAGTGGAAAACTTATCTGAACAAATAATGAAAGAGAGCTTCCCCAATCTGGCAAAGGAAATAGACTTCCAGGAAGTCCAGGAAGCTCAGAGAGTCCCAAGGAAGGTGGACCCAAGGAGGAACACACCAATGCCCATCATAATTACATTAGCCAAGATTAAAATGAAGGAGAGTATTCTAGAAGCAGCAAGGGATAAGGGCAGAGTCACCTACAAAGGAGTTCCCATCAGACTGTCAGCTGATTTCTCAAAAGAGACCTTACAGGCAAGAAGGGGCTGGAAAGAGGTATTCCAAGTCATGAAAGTCAAGGACCTACATCCAAGATTGCTCTATCCAGCAAAGCTTTCATTTAGAATGGAAGGGAAGATAAGGTGCTTCTCAGATAAGGTCAAGTTAAAGGAGTTCATCATCACCCAGCCCTTATTATATGAAATGTTAAAGGAACTTATCTAAGAAAAAGATAAAAAATAGGACAGTAAAAAGACAGCAAACTCACAGATATTAATAACCATACCTAAAAGAAAAGCAAACTAAGTAAACAAATAGAGCAGGAGCAGAAACACAGAAATGGAGATCACATAGAGGGTTAGCAACAGGGGAGTGGAAGGAGGAGAGAAGGGGAAAAGGTATAGAGAATAAGTAGCATAGATGGTGGATAGAAAATAGACAGGGGGAGGGCAAGAATATTGTGGGAAAAGTAGAAGCTAAAGAACTTATGACACATGGACATGAACTAAAGGGGGGAATGTTGGTGGAAGGGGCTATGCAGGGTGGAGGGGAATGATGGGGGAGAAATGGGACAACTGTAATAGCATAATCAATAAAACATTTTTTTAAAAAAACTGTTCAGGTCCTTTGCCCATTTTTTAATTGGATTGTTTGCCTTCCTGGGGTGGAGTTGTGTGAGTTCTTTATATATTTTGGAGATCAAACCCCTGTCTGAGGTATCATTGGCAAATGTATTCTCCCATACAGTTGGTTCCCTTTTCATTTTGCTGATGTTTTCCTTAACTGTGCAAAGCTTTTTAATTTGGTTAAGTCCCTTTTGTTTATTCTTTCCTTTATGCCCCTAGCTCTATGGGATATATTGGTGAAAATATTGCTGCATGGAATATCTGAAATGTTCCTGCCTATGTTTTACTATATGACTTTTATGGTGTTGTGACTTATATTTAAGTCTTTTACCCATGCTGAGTTTATTTTTGTGTATGGTGTTTAAGTTGGTGGTCAAGTTTCATTTTTTTGTATGTAACTCTCCAGATCCCCCAACATCATTTGTTGAAGAGGCTATTTTTACTCCATTTTATGCTCCTGCCCCCTTTGTTGAACATTAGTTGACCACAGAGTCATGGGTTTATTTCTGGGCTCTATTCTGTTCCATTGATCTATGTGTTTGTTCTTATGCCAGTAGCAGACTGTAGGTTACAGTGTGGCCTTGTAATATAGTTTGAAATCAGGTATTGTGATCCCTCCTACTTTGTTCTTCTTTCTCAAGATTGTGAGGCTATTAGGAGTCATTTATGGTTCCATATAAATTTTTGAAATGTTTGTTCTATATCTGTGTACTATGTCATTGCTATTCTAATAGGGTTTGTGAATCTATATATTGCTTTGGGTAGTATGGACATTATGATGATGTTAATTCTTTCAATCCATGAACACGGTATATGCTCCCATTTATTTTTATCTTCCTTAATTTCTTTCTTCAGCATTGTGTAGTTCTCCGAGTACAGGTATTTTACCTCCTCAGCCAGGTTTATTCCTAGGTACATTATTTTTCTTGTTGCTATAGTAAATGGCAGTTTTTTCCTGACTTCTGTTTCTGATATTTCATTGTTGGTATACAAAAATGCCTTCAATTTCTGAATATTGACTTTGTTTCCCACTGTTTTGCCAAATTCACTTATTAGGTCAAGTAGTTTTTTGGAGGAGTCTGTAGGGTTTTCCATGTACACTATCATGTCATCTGCAAACAATGACAATTTTACTTCCTCCTTTCTAATTTGGATACCTTTTATTTCTTTTTCATGTCTGATCACTATGAGTAGAACTTCTAATAAATACTATGTTGAATAGAAGTGGTGAAAACAGACATCTTTCTCTTGTTCCTGATCTTAGTAAAAAAGCTTTTAGTTTTTGCCCATTGTGTATGATGATGGCTCTAGGTTTCTCATATATAGCTTTTACTATGTTGAGGTATGCTCCCTCTGCCACCTTGCTGAATATTTTTTATTATAAATGGGTGCTGTACTTTATCAAATGCTCTTTGTGTATGTATTGATAAGATCATATAATATTTGTCTTTTGTTTATGTGATATATTACATTTATTGATTTGTAAATATTGTACCATACTTGCACCCCTAGGATGATTATCATTTTATTATGACAATTGATCTTTTTAATGTATGGCTAGATGCAACTTGCCAATATTTTGCTGAGGACTTTAGCATCTGTGTTCATCAGTGATATTGGCCTGTAGTTTTCTTTCTTTGTTGTGTCTTTATCTATTTTTGCAATTAGGATGTTGCCTCATAGAAAGAGTTTTGGAGTCTTCCATCTTCTTGCATTTTTTGGAATAGTTTGAGAAGGATAGCAGTTAGCTCTTTAAATGTTTTGTAAAATTCTCCTGTGGAACTGTCCTGTCCAGGGCTTTTGTGTGCCTGGAGCATTTTGATTATTGCCCCAATTTCACTAGCTGTTATTGGTCTGTTTAGGGTACTGCTTCTTCTTGATTTGGTTTTGAAAGATTATGTTTTAGAAATTTGTCCATTTCATCCATGTTTTCAAATTTCTTGGCATATGGTTTTCATAGTAATTTCTTACAACCCTTTGTATTTCCATGGTATTAATTGTAATTTCTCTTTTTTCACATCTGATATTATTCATTTAGCTCCTCTCTCTTTTTTTCTTGATGAGCCTTGTTAAGGGTTTATTAATTTTGCATATCTTTTCAAAGAACCAGCTTCTGGATTTATTGATTCTTTGCATAGTTCTTCCAGTCTCTATGTCATTTAATTCTAATCTGTGATTATTTTCTTCCTTCTACTTGTTCTGGGCTGTCTTTATTGTTATTCCTCCAGTTCTTGTAGGTGTAGGGTTAGGTTGTTTATTTGAAATGTTTCTATCTTTTTTAGATAGGCCTGTATTGCTATTAACTTCCCTCTCAGAACTGCCTTTGTTGTGTCCCATAGGTTTCAGATTGTTGTGTGTTCATTTTTATTTGTTTCCAGGAATTTTTTGGTTTCTTTCTTGAAGTCATTATTAACCCATTCATTGTTTAATAACATGCTATTCAATTTCCATGAATTTGGATGTTTTTGAGTTTTATCCTTGAAGTTGGTTTCTAGTTTCAGGCCCGCATGATATAATTCCAATTTTCTTGAATTTGTTGAGGCTTTTTTGTGTATGATCATGTGGTCTATGTTTGAAAATATTCCATGTGCATTTGAAAAGAATGCATATTATGCCTCTTTGGAATGAAAAGTTCTATCTGTATCAATTAAGTTCATTTGATCTAGAGTATTGTTCAATGCCACAATATCCTTGTTGATATTTTGTTTAGGAGATCTATCCATTTTTTACAGTTGGGTGTTAATTCCCCCAGTATAAGTGTGTTGCTGTTCATATCTTTCTTGAAGTCCTCCAAGATTTTCTTTATATGTTTGTGTGCTCCTATTTTGGGTACATATATGTTTATAATGTGTACAACTTCTTGATATATTCTTTCTTTGAGTGTTATGAAGTATCCTTCTGTATTTCTTTTTACGGACTTTGCTTTGAAATCTATTTTTTTCTGATATAAGTATTGTTATCCTAACTTTTTTTCCTCTGTCCATTTACTTGGAATATTTTTCCCAGCCCTTCCCTTTCCATTATGTAAGTCTTTTATTCTGAAGTGGGTCTTCTGTAGGCAGCCGATGTGTTGGCCCTGTCTTTTTATTCATTCAGCTACCCTATATCTTTTGAATGGGGCATTTAATCCATTTACATTTAAGGTTATTATTGATAGGTATTTATTCATTTTTCCCCTTTGTACCTGTGTTCCTCTCTCTCTCTCTCTCTCTCTCTTTCTTTCATCTTCTTAAAGCAGTCCCTTTAGCATATATTGCAATGCTGGTTTCATGGAGGTGTATTCTTTCAGCCTTCTTTTGTCAGGGAAACTTTTTATTTCACCTTCTATTTTAATTGAGAGCCTTGCTGGGTAGAATAGTCTTCATTGCAGGCCCTTGATTTTCATTACTTGGAATATTCCTTTCCATTCCCTTCTGGCTTGTAGTGTTTCTGTTGAGAAATCAGCTGCTAGCCTATTGGAGCTCCCTTGCATGTTACTATCTGTTTCTCCCTTGTTGCTTTTAAGATTATCTCTTTGTCTTTGAGTTTTGCCATGTTAATTATGATGTGTCTTGGATAGGGCATCTTTGGAGTCATCTTGATTGGGACCCTTTGTGCTTCCTGAATTTGCATGACTTTTTCCTTCTCCAGATTAGGGAAGTTTTCTGTCATTATTTTTTTCAAACAGGTTTTCTATCTTCTTTCCTTCTCCTGGTATTCCTATGATTGGAATGTTGTTGTATTTTATATTGTCATGAAGTTCCCTTAAGGTATCTTGTTTTTTTTTAGTCTTTTATAGTGCTGCTGCTCTACTTCAGTATTCTTACCTTGTCTTCCAGATCACTAATTGTGTTCTCTGCTTCATCCAGCCTGCTCGTTATTCCTTCTAGTGTGCTTTTTACTTCAAATATTGTATTTTTCATTTCTTCCTGGTTCTTGTTTAGTTTCTGTTTCCTTTTTCATGCTGTTGTAGTTCCCACTAAGTTCCTTGTAGTTGTCACTGAGTTCTTTGAGCATCCTTATAATCATTCTTTTGAATTCTATGTCTGATAGATTGCTTCCTCCATTTCATTTAACTCTTTTACTGGGGATTCTTTCATTCCTTTTGCTTGCAGGTTCTTTGTCTCCCCATTTTAGGTAACTCTTTTTGTTTGTTTCTGCATTTCTGGTTGCTCTGCTTTGCCAGCTAGTTGTCTTTGTGAGCTGAACATCTGTGGTATGGGACCTTGTAGTGCAGTCTCACTGATTCCTTTGTCTGGATGCTCTAAGGTTGCCCTTTTTTCTGTTTGTGTGGGCCTTCTTATTTTACTTGGGCTTTACCTGTTTGTGGCTTCTTTGTTGCTGGGTTCTCCCATCCAGTAGGCTTACTAGTAGTCACAACTTCTACCTTGTCTTGTATGCTGCTGCACAGCACCTGTTTTGAAGAGTTCACTGCATACTTTGGCTTCCAGACTTCATATCAGCTAAGATTCTGTTGGCTCTTCACTTTGTTTTTCAGATCTGCTAAGTGTCCAAGTTGGGTGCATCAGCAAGTAGGCTCAGCTCCCACTGACATCACCACTATCTTCTCACTCTATATTCTTTTTTTCTGACTGGTTCCTTTTTATGCTTTCTCTCTTCATTTTTATGTTTCCTATCTCTTTGTTGAAGTTCTCACTAAGTTCATATACTCTTCCCCTAAATTCATTGAGCCATCTTATAACTAGTGTTTTGAATTCTTCATCTGATAGGTTCCCTATCTCTATTTTGTTTAGTTCCTTCTATGGAGTTTTATTCTGTTCTTTTATTTGGGTCATGTTTCTTTGCCTCCTCATTTTGGCAGCCTCACTGTGTTTGTTTGTATGTATTAGGTAGAGCTATTCAACTTCTGGACTTGGTAGAATGCCTTATACTAGTTGTCCTGTGGGGCCCAGTAGCAGATTCTCCCAGGTCACCTTAGCTAGGCATTCCAGATGTACCTATATTAGCTGTGTGAACTCTCTTTTTGTAGTTGAAACTTGGTTGTTATTGGCACATCGATGGGAGGGATTTACCCTCAGGTCTTCTAGTTACAAGGACTTTTCTTGAGCAGAAGCAGCTATGTAGGGGCAGACACTTCCATAACATGACTTGCTTCATCAGTGCTCTGGTTCTTGATGAGTTCACCACTACAATATATTACTCATGGAAGTGGTTGGGTGGAACTCTAGCATGGTCTGAAGCTGTCCACCAGAAGGTACAGGTCATGTTCAGCCGCCACCTGTGCCATGCCTGGGAGCACCCCACATGAGTGACAGAGTTACTTGTGCTGAGTTTGGAGATGCCCAGAAGAGGCCAAGCTGTGAATTGAGGCCAGCTACTGCTAGTACCAGGCCTGGGATCACTTAGCAAGAGGTAGGGGGTATGATGAGGCCAGATGTTGCTTTTTGTGGTTTATGAATCTTTTAGAGAATTTAGGAAAATCCCCAGCATGAGTCAAATCCCCAGGCCATTTATATGGAAAAGCCAGTGGAAACAGCTTGGTGGGCCCAAATATTTGGTAGGGTGGGATCTCAGGAATCACCATGGCAAGACAAACTATGTTAGCCAGGTTGATAGAAACTCACATATTGTGCCCACCTCCTAGCTCTGTGGAGGATGACACAGCAAAGGAACAATGGCCTCTGCCAGCATTTCTGTCTGGGAGAAAGCTTCCACTCCAGCCCTCACTCTAAGGCCAGACAATTTAGTACCTCCCCATGTGTCCCTGGTGCTTTGCAAAAAGATTGTCCAGGGACAGAGCTCGAAGTGAGTGGGTATAAGTCAATGCGCAGACCCTTTAAAAAAAACACCTAGGACTCTAGTAACTCTCTCTCTCACTCAGCCACATTCTTCACTGCCATAAGTTATGGGGACTTCTCTTCCAGGTACTGGAACCCTGGGCCTGGGGCCTGGAGTGGGACTGACACTCCTTACTCCTTGGGGCAAAGGGGTGGGCTCCATAACCAAGATATTCCTCCTAGTGTTTTTATTGTTTATTCTATTATAATTGTCCCAATTTCCCCCTTTGCCCCCCTCCACTCAGCCCACCCTCACTCCCTCAGTCAACCCTCACTCTATTGTCCATGTCCATGGGTCATTTATACATGTTCTTTGACTAATCTCTTCCCCTTCCTTCCACCATCCTCCTCCTTCCTCCTCCCCTCTCACAGTTGTCAGTCTGCTCCACATTTCCATGTCTCTGGTTCTATTTTCCTCATTATTTTATTTTGTTCATTGGATTCCAGGTATAAGTGAGATCATATGGTGTTTGTCTTTCACTGATTGGCTTATTTGACTTAGCATAATAGTCCCCAGTTCCATCCATGCAGATGGAATTTCCTCAAAAAAAAAATAAAATAAAAATGAAACTGCTTTATGACCCAGCAATTCCACTGCTGGGAATACATCCTAGTAATCCTGAAATGCCAATCCAAAAGAACTGATACACCCCTATGTTCACAGCAACACTATTTACAATAGGCAACTGTTGGACACAGCCTAAATGTCCATCAGTAGATGAATGGATTAAAAAACAGTGGTACATTTACACAATGGAATAGTATGCAGTAGAAAACAAAAGAAGGAATCCCTCCTAATTTTTAATGACCACATGTGGGTGAGGGATCAACCCATTCAGAGTCTCTACCCTTCCTACCAGTCTCAACATGGCTGCTTCTGATTATCCTTAATTATAGACCTTCTGTTTAGCTAGTCTGAGGTGGTTCTGAATAATGGTTATTTGGTAGTTTGGTTGTAATTTTGATTTGGTAGTGAGAGAATGCGAGTAACACAATGTAGATAAACACAATTTATCTACATTGCCATCTTGACCAGAAACCTGGGGTAGGGTCTTCAAAAAGTTTTAATATTTTCTAAAATAGACTCAAAATCTGTTTTGAGATTTTTAATAAAATCATATTATTTTATACTTTTGTGATAACCTGTACGTATAAGATAAAGTATACATATAGGTTGCCTAAGGAAAAATAAGATCTGAGAGAATTACATAGGTAATTATGCTAGTACATGTATTTACCTGATTTTTGTTTAACTGGGCATCAGAAACTTTGTTATGAACAGACTACCCATAGGCATTTAACAAAACTTAAAAATAAGAACCTTGTTTAACGGTATATTTTATGAAAACAACTACAGGATTTGTTAAAATATGGATTATATATTTTCCATTAACAGCAATGTGTTTTTAACATATAAGCTTGCATACATGAATAATTAGTACTCTGTAGTGATTCTAAACTATATTTCTGGACTCTCAAAAAATGGGGATTTTTTAATTCAAATTTATTGAATAAACTTTAGTATTCAGCATTATAATATTAAATACTTTGAAACCTCTTTAGTATCTAAACATAAAAATATTAGGTCTTATTAAATTAATAGACACCTCTACTGACATGAGTAACATTGTCCAACATATGAAATTCAATACACAGTTTTTGAAACTACCCGAAGTCCCCCTACAGGTTCCCTTTTCCTTTATTCTGTTTATTACAGGTCATAGGTATGCCATGAATGTTCACTCTTTTTCATGACAAATACACAGGTCCATTAATTTTAAAAAAGTCCTAATATTTCTTCTAATTATTTTAAAATGGAATTTTGTATTTACAAAGTTTCTTTTAACCAAACAAAATGTTTTGATACAAAAAACTAAATCAGTAGTTCATGTGTCTGTTATAGTGTGTATTAAGGAATACATATTGCATTTAATTTTCAGGTTAACATATAATAAGCCAGCTAACTTTTTCTTCAGTTCAGGACTTCAAAAATATCATACACATATGCAGAGCAATGAAATGTGATTATAGGTAATGTATCTGTACTCAAGTAAACTCTCTATCAGGGTCTAGCCAAAGGATATATTTAATGACTGGCTTTCTGGTGCCATTTGTTCTCTAAGTATCAGCAGAGATGTAGGTAATAACTAGTAAATGTCCTACCTCTATTTGGAAGTGGGGTAGAAGGCCACTAGGGAACTTCAATCATCCTTTTTAGTGGCAATCTTCTTTATTAAAGTTATCTGGCCAAGGAAAAGATATGACAAACCTTTTTACCACTAAAATACTCTAACCAATAATAATTAGGTATGTGAAACATCTGTGCTAAATGTGAGTTTTATAGGGATAAGCTTTCAGCTTTAGGAAATGGTGGATATGTCCTCATTTCAAATATACATGTGCAAATTATTATTCTTGTCTGAACTTGACATACCCTGGGATTTCTGTGTGTTTGCTTTAGGAGACTCACCTGGGCTACAGATATATTGATTTAGAGAAATGTAAACAGCTTTAATCTGGGTGCCAGGAGCTGAGAATTCTCTACTCCAGTTTCTCATTGACTTCTTTTATAGACATTCATTAATCCTTATCATGGCTCAGTTTCCTTATCATGAAGTGAGGTGAGAAAATATATATAATATTTTATATAGAATTATATATAATACTTTATATATGTACTTATATATATTTCATATATAATTAATTCACAGATACGCTGTAAGGAAATAAGAGAATAAAGACAGTACAATAATGTGAGCTATTATAGTAATTTTGGAAATATTAAGGTTTGGTCCTAGCCACGTGGTGTGCCCAATATCGGCTTCCTCTGGGCAGTTGTTAAAAATGCTGAATCCCAGGCCCCGCCCCATACCCATTGAATCAAAATCTGCATTTTGACAAGACTCCCTCAGGACTCACCTGCACTTTCCACTCTGAGAAGTGCAAAATGGAGAGATGCTTCGGCAGAGGGCTCTACAGACCTCCAGACTCAGCAAGAAGGTGGGCATGGATGAGGGTTTTGGACAAATCAAAAGGCCCAGGTGGATACACGCTCATTGCTCATTGCAGGAAATTTAGAAAAGATGTCATCAGTAATCACTACACTCAGATAATCTCGATTAACATTAATTTCCTGTGCACTTAAAGATATTTAAAAGGTTTTTGTTTAAGAAGTATTTAGTAGACTTCTGGCCAAGATGGAGGTGTAGCTGGACATGCTGTGCCTCCTTTCACAACCAAAATTAAGGACAACAAAGATATAGAACCAAAAAAAAAAAAAAACCCATCTGGAACAGAGAGAAAATTAAATTGTGGGGGAGTCCAACAACAACGATTCACCCCGACCAGTAAGAGAGGCGAAGTCGGATCACAGTGTGGGGAAAAGTCGGTGGTGGTCCTGGGCATGGAGTCACTCCAGGCCCACAGGGGGAAGCATTGCTGAAGCGGGGCTCATAAGGTGGGGGACCGCACAAGGTGGCAGACAGCAGACACACATTCGCACACACATAAACCAGGTAAAAACAGGCAGGAAGACAGATTGCAGGACACAGGATCCTAGTGCTGGGAAGTGAAGCCTAAAAGCACCCATTGAAAATACTTGTAAGGGCTGAGGTGCCAGGAGGGATTCCCCAGCCTCACAGGAGAGTTCCTTGGGGAGACCCACAGGGTCCTGGAGCATGCACAGACCCACCCACATGGAAA
>PVKU01017789.1:0-10597 GCA_004027475.1 Anoura caudifer
TTTTATTTTTTAGAGAAGTTTTAGGTTCACAGCAAAATTAAGTGGAAAACAGAGAGATTTCTCATATTCCCCCATATCCATTATCAATATTTCACAGACTGGTACTTTTGTTATAATTGAGGAGCCTACCTTGACGCATCATTATCACCCAAAGTTCATAATTCACATTAGGTTTCAGTCTTATTGTTGTATACTGTATGGGTTGGGACATATGTATCATGACATACATAGTATCATACAGAATAATGTTGAGGTTTTTATCCTTTTTACTTGTTTCCATTTTTTAAAGATTTTATTTATTTATTTTTATTTTTAATGTATTTTATTGATTTGCTATTACACTTGTTCCATTTTTTACTCCCCTTTATTCACCTCTCCCCTGTACCCCCCTCCTCCCACCATTCCCCCTCCTTAGTTCATATCTATGGGTTGTACATGTAAGTTCTTTGGTTTCTTCATTTCCCATGCTTTTCTTAACCTCCCCCTGTCTATATTGTACCTACCATTTATGCTTCTTATTCCCTCTACCTTTTCCCCCATCCATTCTCCTCCCCCTCCCTGCTGATAATCCTCCATGTGATTTCTACGTCTGTGATTGTATTCCTGTTCTAGTTGTTTACTTAGATTGTTGTTTTTTTCAGGTTCAGTTGTTGATAGTTGCAAGTTTGTTGTCATTTTACTGTTCATAGTTTTTACCTTCTTTTTCTTAGATAAGTCCCTTTAACATTTCATATAATAAGGGCTTCATGATGATGAACTCCTTTAACTTGACCTTATCTGAGATGTACTTTATCTGCCCTCCCATTCTAATTGATATCTTTGCTGGATAGAGTAATCTTGGAGGTAGGTCCTTGCTGTTCATGACTTCAAATACTTGTTTCCAGCCCCTTCTTGCCAGTAAGATTTCTTTTGAGAATCAACTACTAGTCTTATGGGCACTCCTTTGTAGGTAACTGTTTCCTTTTCTCTTGCTGCTTTTAAGATTCTCTCTTTGTCTTTAATCTTGGGTAACTTAATGATGATGTGCCTTGGTGTGCGTTTCCTTGGATCCAACTTCTTTGGGACTCTCTGAGCTTCCTGGACTTCCTGGAAGTTTATTTCCTTTGCCAGACTGGGGAAGTTCCCCTTCATTATTTTATAATTTCTTGGTCTTCCTCTTCTCCTTCTGGCACCCCTGTGATTTGGATGTTGGAACGTTTAAAGTTGTCCCAGAGGTTCCTAAGACTCTTCTCATTTTTTTGAATTCTTGTTCCTTCATTCTGTTCTGATCAAATGTTTCTTTCTTTCTTTAGTTCCAAATCTATGATTTGAGTCCTGGTTTCCTTCCCTTCACTATTGGTTCCCTGTATATTTTCCTTTATTTCACTTTGCATGTAGCCTTCACTTCTTCCTCTATTTTGTGACCATACTCAACCATTTCTGTGAGCATCCTGATTATCAGTGTTTCAAACTCTGCATGTGATAGATTGGCTATCTCTTTGTGGCTTAGTTCTATTTGTGTAGCTTTGATCTGTTCTTTTACTTAGACCATATTTTTTTGTCTTAGGGCACCAGTTACTTTGTAAGGGGTGGAGCCTTAGGCATTCGCCAGGGTGGGGAACCCACGTAGCTGAGTTCTACGAGGTGCTATAGGTGGAGGAGGGGTCAGAGAAGGAACAATGCTGCTTGCTCGGCTCTGAGCCAGCTTTTAGTCACTTCTCCCACTACCCACAAGCTGATTGGGCCCTTCTGGTGTTGATTCTCAAGTGGGTTGGTTTATGTATGTTCTAGGACCCTATGTGTCTCTCTAATGAACTCTTTTGTAAGGCTTGGAGTTTCTCCCAGTGCCACAAACCCCCACAGGTTTTTATAGCCAGAGGTTTTGAGGCTTTATTTCCTGGCACTGGAACCCTCAGTTGCGCAATTTGTGTTACTCCCCAGTTTTTCCTCCTGGTTTATTTGCAGGCAAATGTGGAAAGGCCTGGTCCACCAGCCACTGCCTTGCCCACCCTGGTCCTCCAGTGCCACCTTGCCATGAATCCTCTCCAGCCTAGCTGTTCATCTCTGCCCCTCCTACCAGTCTGGATGAATGTTTCTTCTTTATCTCCTTGGTTGTCAGATTCCATATAGTTCAATTTTTCTGGCCATTCTGGTGATTTTTTGTTTTTAAATTGGTTGCTGTCCTTCTTTTGGTTGTGTGAAGAGGCAAAATGTATCTACCACACCTCCATCTTGACTGGAAGTCCCACTATTGAGGCTTTTTAATATGTATTCCTTTTATGTTTTTTTCCACTGTGAATAATTTTTGTTTTAAAATTACAGTTTACTTATAATATTATATTAGTTTCAGGTGTACAAGCCAGTGATTAGATTATATAATTTAGTAAGTGATCACCCCAATATATCTAGTACCCATCTGACACCATACATAGTTATTACAATATTATTGACTACATTCCCTAAACTCTACTTTACATCCCCATGACTACTCTGTAACTACCAATTTGTACTTCTTTTTTTCTCAAGACCTTTTATTAAGAGCTTACAACTCACATTCTTAATCTTATTGTGTTTACTACTTTTTCCCTCCAAGAACTCCCCCCCCAGTTATAAAAAATAGAAATGTGTAAATATACACTGAGGAATAGGCACAGCTTTTACAAAACAATAGTCTGGCCAGTGTTTCCAGTTGTCTAACCATCTCCCAGTGTCTCCTCCAGAACAGAATCCCCGCAGCAGAACTGGTGACTTTTCCAAATCTCACCTTCTCCCTTAGCCCATGGCACTCACCGAGTGTTGGTTCTGAATGGCAACAGCAGGAGCGACCGCGGGAACACTGACAGGGGTGAAGAGGAGCCCCGAGGACAGCAAGCCGGGAAGGTTTCCTCCTGCCTCTGCCTTGACTTGGGCCTGGGACTGGAGCCAAACTCAACACACCAAGAATCGCCAAGAGCCGACCACAAACTGTCCCGCCTGACCGCTTTCAGTGGGAAGAGTTTCACTCAGGTCACCACAAACCCGAAAAACTCGAAAAACTCGCATTTGGCCCAGAGCTGGGGAACCCACTTTTCTCACTGGGATCCCCTCTTCAGTTACTGACAAGCAGCCCCTTCCTTCTGAGTGATGGGAGTGCCCTAGAGAGCCATGAGGCCAGAGGGACACGGAGCCTGCTGTCAAGTCACCAAGGTCTTTGAGTTTTCAAGTTCACCAAGAGCATGGAAGATTGAGAGATGACCTAGGGGCCAAGTACAGGAAAGCTCAGCGTGGACCTCAGGGCGCCAGCCCAGGGAGCTGGTTGTCTGTCCCTCAACAACCTCCAGGCGTCACTGGCGTGTTTCTTCCCAAGGCTTGGTTGTTACATCTCTTCCCTCGGAGACCAGCCAAAAGGGATCAACGCGCCCAGCATCTTCCTTCAGCACTCGTTTTTTGATCTGCAGAGTACACGAAGGACGAAATCTCTCTGTTACGGAAGGAAACGACTCAACACGCAGTTGGATGGCGGAGCACGACCCTTTATTAACGTGCACGGGCCCAGAGGAGTACAGACCCCAAATTCTGAGCCCCGAGCCTTGGCTGAGCAGGGCTTTTATTGCTTTCTGGGCACCCCTCCCTACGTAGCAAAAGCAGGAGGTACAGAAGCTGATGCGAAAAATAACTCTAGCCTTGAGGTGTCCTTATCTGAAGCTGGGTGCTCTGAAGCCAAAGTGGGAGTTAACTGCTATGTGCAGATGGGAGTTAGCCTTGAAGAATCATAATTTAAAGCTGAGTTGTACAAAAGCCGAAACAGAAATTATGACTGCCTGGCTGAAATCCAACAGCTGGCTGGCATCTTCTAAGTAACCTAAACAAACTCTTTCCTAGTTCCTGGTCCCTCCTCTGGGTCACCTTAACCTATCTGACTTTTCCTCTACATCTCCAGGAAGCAAAGAGGTTGAACAGATTCAGACCTGCTTCTGGAAGAACACCTGTCCTGGCTGCTGTCTCCTCTCAGCGCACTTCTGCATAAGGTGCGAGCATGGCTGTTTGCCCATGCCGCCCTCCAGCACACCGGCCAGGCTCCTCTGCTCTCAGGGTGCAGGGCCAACCCAGCCCTCAAGATCTCAGCCCCCGCCCCCCACCCGCCCACCGTCAAATCCCTTCCCTGATGTTTACAATTGGTGATTCCTCTATCAGGTTACAGCACAATGTATCACTGACAGAGGCTCTTGTCTCTTGTCAGAGTAAACTCTTCCCGGGACAGGGCAGGCCTTGATAGTTCCCAAGCACACATTCCAAGAGGGACAATAAGTGATAAATGTTCCAGCAGAGTGTCTTGTTTCAGGGAGCGCTAATCAAAGGCTGATGAGAGACTTGTTGCACCACTACGCACCACTCTCCTCCACATTGTGTTTCTGCTCCCACCGCCCGGTTCCTGCCAGCCCCAGATCAAGGAGTGACGTGTGGGCCACCTTTCCAAGGTGAGAGAAGGCAAAGTCACCTTCGGTCAGCTCAACAGGGCACTTGGAGCCCAGGTGAGGAGAGACTCAAGGAGGTTCTAGGATGATACGCTGGTGCTACAAATTGTCTGTGAGTCAATAATAGGGGTCCTAATAGCCTGAAACAGAAATAGGCAAACAGTCTTTCTGGCAACAAGCCAAGAAGGCACCAAACCCCTTCTTTCCTGTCGCCTTCCCTGGTTTCAAGGGAATCAGGTCCCGTGACAATAAATGAAGTTATCGGCTGCTCCTATGCCCTACAGTACAACCTGGCTGGTTTAAAAAGCCTCCTATTATTACCATTGTATCTTCCTCAACCCAAACATCCAGTGAAAACAGGAAATCTTAACATAGAGTTTGCTATTAAAATCATGTTCAGTCACACCACAGCAGCCTCAGCCGGATCAGGGGGAGGCACCCTCTCTGCTTCCCTTGAGTGACTCTAACTCCCTCAGGAGCGTGGTGTCCACATCTCTGTATAGGGCAGACTTCCTTCTCAGTTCACGGGAGAGACTTCTTCCTGCGGATCTTGGGCTTCTTCACAGGGCGCAGGAAGGGGTTATCGATGATGTTCTCTTCCCCGTTCCGACTCCCCCGACAAGGAGGGGTTCTGCTGCAGGACAGAGGTATTCTCCTTCTCGGCGCCAGTCGGTCTGCTCATCCTGCTCTGAGGAGTCCATCTCCTCCATTTGTTGCATCTCCAATTCAGATGGAAGAAGAGTGGTCAGGTAGGGGAGGAAGAAAGGTCTGGCAGCAATCAATGGAAACGTGCTGACGTCATCTTTGAAAAGACTCTGGGTCTGGCCTGTCTTGGCCATGAAACGGGTGAGTGCCCGCTCCACGTCACGTCTCTGGGATGCAGCCTTCTTCCGCAGGACCTGGTAGTCCGACACAGGCTCGTGGCATGTCAGAGTTTTGATATAGGTGTGGGGGTCGGGGAACTCAGGAAAGTGGCTAGGGATGTGCGGCGGGCGGGGTCGGTTCTGCCCTGCAGTGAGGGCCTTGGGGGCCACTGGCTGATTGGTCACCGGAGGGGCAGTGATGACCACCCTCTGAGACCGTTTTGCATAGGCAGGGAGAGCGTCCACATTAAAACCCATCTCAACAAGTGTGACCACGATATCTGACAGCGTGGGCTGGGTCCTAGCTGTATGCTCATTGTAAGACTTGGCACTCCTCCCAATTTCTGAAATGTAGCTCTGTAGCATCTTTGTCAGGGCTTCCACAGATGCTTTCTCAGCACTCTCAAACCCTGCTTCTGTCAGCAAGGAGCTCACAACCACGTGCAGGGCTCACCTCCGGGCCAGGTAGTAGTTATCAGCAGGGTTAGTGGACTGTTTACCTCCGGATCTCCTGCCAGAGCCGCCTGCCCCGGCAGTGGCCATCGCTTAGGCCATCTTACTCTGGCGTAATATGTCCCAATTTGTACTTCTTAATCCCTTCACAGTTTTCATTGCCCACTCATTCCCAAACCCTGCCGATCTGTCAACCATCAAGATGTTTTCTGTATCTATGAGTATGTGTCTGTTCTGTGTGTTCATTTATTTTGTTAGAGTTCTCATGTAAGTAAAATTACATGGCATTTGTCTTCCTCTGACTTCATTCAGCACAATACCCTTTAGGTCCATCCATGTTGTTGCAGATGGCAAGATTTAATTCTTTTTTTATGGCTGAGTCATATTCCATTGTATATGTGCACCAATTCTTCTTTATCCATTCATCTATTGATGGACACTTAAATTGCTTCCATATGTTTGCTATTGTAATTAATGCTGCAATGAACATATGGATATATATGTCTTTTCCATTTAGTGTTTTGGGTTTCTTTGGATAAATACCCAGAAGTGGAATTGCTGGGTCCTTCTTTGTCTCTTGTTATATAGCTTTTGTTTTAAAGGTTATTTTTGTCTGGTGTAGGTATTGCTATCCTAGCTTTTTGTTTGTTTGTTTCCTTTGTCATGAAATATCTTTTTTATCTCTTTAAAACTTTCAGTCTCTATGTGTTTTTGATCTGAAGTTGATTTGTTATAGACATCATATGTAAGGGTCTTGTTTTGTTATCCATTCAGCCTTCATGTATCTTTTTTTAAATTTTATTTATTTTTAAGATTTTATTTATTTATCTTTAGAGGGGCAGGGAAGGAGAGAGGGAGAGAAACATCAATGTATGGTTGCCTCTCATGCTTCCCCTGCTGGGAACTGGCCTGCAACCCAGGCTTGTGCCCTGACTGGGAATCGAACCGCAATTCTTTAGTTCGCAGGCCCGCACTCAATCCACTGAGCTACACCAGCCAGGGCTAAATTTTATTTTAATTGTTGTTCATGTACAGTTTTCTGTCTTTTACTCCCATCCCAGCCCACCCCCCCCAGTCCTCCCCACCTCCCTCCCATTTCTTTATCATTTCTGATACTACTGGTTTGGTGGTGATGAATTCCTTAAGTTTTTTCTTGTGTGGGAAGCTCTTTATCTATACTTTGATTATTTTAAATTTTAATTTATTGATTTGAGAGAGAGGAAGGGAGAGAGACAGAAACACTGATTTGTTGTTCCACTTATTTATGCATTTCCTGGTTGCTTCTTGTATGTTCCCAGACTAGGGATCAAACTCACAACCTTGGTATATTGGGACAACACACTAACTAACTGAGCTACTTGGCTAGGGCTGTCCTTTGATTCTAAATGATAGCTTTGCTGGGTAGAGTGATCTTGGTTGTAGGTACTTGCTTTTCATAACTTTGAATACTTCTTGCCAATCTTTCTGGTTTGAAAAGCTTCTGTTGAGAAATCAGCTGACAGTCTATGGGAGCTCCCTTATAGGTAATTAAGTTCTTTTTTCATGCTGCTTTTAAGGTACTCTCTTTGTCTTTAACCTTTGCCATGTTATTTTTTAAAGATTTTATTTATTTATTTTTAGAGGGGAAGGGAGGGAGAAAGAGAGGGAGAGAAGCACCAGTGTGTGGCTGCCTCTCACGTGCCCCCTACTGGGGACCTAGCCCACAACCCAGGCATGTGCCCTCACTGGGAATCAAACCAGCAACTGTTTGGTTCTCAGGCCAGCACTAAATGCACTGAGCCACACTAGACAGGGCAACATTATTTTTTTAAATAGGTTTGAAATTCCTTGCTCTCTCCAAATGTGCCAAGCCCCAAAAGGATGAAGTCACATCCCTTGTTTTCCCCTGTTCCCCAGCTACCCAGTTCACTTCCCAGAAGCCAAATTCTGTGTAGGTTTCTCCTGCATCTTTCCAGATAGAGGCAATTAATTGATTGTGATGTTAATGATGCTTCTACATGATAGTCTCTCACTCGCTTAGGCTCCTTCCTGGGCCCTGTACCTAATTTTGTTTGTACTTTTTGTATTTTTTTTTCAAGGAGGGCCACCTCAATTGTATAAGTTTCAGGGTCCCCAACACCATGGATCTTTCATGCTCCCAGAGATAGCATCTTCATATACATGCAGTATTCATATATACTTTTGAAAAATGCATAAATAATTATATGCCATACTCATTGTTCTCTGCCTTGTTTTTTATACTTAATATTTTGAAACCAATGTTTACAGAGTTGTCTCCTTTTAACCATCATGTTGCTCTATTGTAAATGATACTGTTATTTCCAATATTTTACCAATATACATAATGCTGCAATGAATATTTTTGTATATACTTTATGGTCAGAGTGACTGTACTTGCAGAAATCTGGGTTGGCCTTGTTTATACTTGGCTCCCTTAAGATTCTTAAAAATATCCATGTAGATGTATGTCTTTGAGGTAGAACTGCTAGATGAAAGAATGTATCAATATTTAATCTTGGTAACTGTTGTAAAATTGCCATCTGTAAAGGTTACACCAGTGTCCCCTCCCAACAATGTGTGACAATACCAACTCTCTCCTCCCACCCCTGCCCACTGAGTGTGTTAGCAAACTTTTTTATCTTTGTCTATCTGATGGGCAAATAATACTATGCTGTTGTTATTTTTATTTACATTTAATAAGTTATAAATAAAATTGAGCATGTTTCAATTTCAATCGATTTAAAAAACATTTGAATTTGTTTTCTTATAAACAGTTTATGTCCTTTGCCCAATTTCTTTCAGTTGTCCATCTTGTTCTTACTGATTTGAAAGACCTTTTTGTTCATTGGAGAGTGTGTCCTCTTGTTTATAAATAACTTTAGGAAAGTCAAGGCTAGATGTATGGTATATAGATATCCTATTTTAAACTGATGCTCCTCAACCTGGTTTACATATGTCCCAGGAAATATTTCTTAGTGTGACAGGGAACAGAGTAGATGGTGTTTAATATCATCAACTGAGGAACCAGGCTGAGTTCCCATTCCAACACTGTCTCTTGCTATCTGGGTGACTTTCAGCAAATCTATTGATTTTTTGACTCAATTAACTATAAAAATAGAATAATAATAATCTTCACCTTACAAGATAGGAGTCAAAGAGCTTACGCCAAGAAAAAGTCAGCATGGAAGACCAAACAAATAATAATGTCCTGTTATTTGGCTTTAAAAAAATAACCATAAAGATACACAAAAAATTTTAAAATAAAGTCATGCACATTATGAACCAGAATCCAGCTGGCGCAGATAACTTCTTGTAGACTGTATTAATTAGCTAATTGCTGTGTATCACACTACCCCAAAACTCAGTGTCTTAAAACAACAACAGTTTAATTACTTGTGATTCTGTGAATTAGCACTATGGGCTGGGTTCATGTATGCAATTCTTTTTTTTTTAATATTTTATTTCTTTATTTTTAGAGAGAGGGGAAGGGAAGGAGAAAGAGAGGGAAGGGAGAGAGAAACATCAATGTGTGGTTGCCTCCCACGCGTCCCCTGCCAGGAACTGGCCTGCAACCCAGGCATGTGCCCTGACTGGGAATCGAACCTCGACCCTTTGGTTCACAGCCTGTGCTCAAGCCACTGAGCTACACCAGCCAGGGCTCATGTATGCAATTCTTTTAATTTCAGCAAGGCTCACTCATGTTTGTGATCAGCTACTGGGGTGACAAGAGGTGCCTGTCCACGTCTTATCATCCAGAAGACTAGCCTGAGCTTACTTGTTGGCAGGCTCCCAGGATTGAGAGGAGTGTACAAGGTGTCCTGAGACCAAGAGCTGGCACACGACTGCTTCCACCTCGTTCTATTGACCAGAGCAAGTCATCGGGCCAATCCAAATTCAAGAGTGTAGAAACAAACCCCACCTTTTGATGGAGTAGCTTGCCAAGGCACATTGCAAAGGACTAGGATTACATAAAGTGGTGGAGAATTGCAGCCAATTCAACAGGTAGACAAATGTGAGGTTTGGAATACGGAGTGATACGGAGTGCAGGTGAGAGAGAGCCAGCAACTGGGAGCTCTCGCTCATCCACAAACATCCCGCAAGAGCAAAAGCAAATCTGAACACCTGCAACAGCCTCTGGTGTTACTGGGTAAGCAAAACCAAAGACCAAAACTACTTCTGGTCTGTGCTGGTTAAGTGTTCCCCCGCTCTTACTTTCCTGCACCCGGCTCCGATGGGAAGGAGGACACTGAGGGAGACGGAAAGAATCCTCTGTAAGCCAGCCTTACTGCTTCTGTATCACAGCTTTCCATGTGAAGCCAGTCTTCGCTGGCGGAGAGAAGAAATTGAATTTAAAACAAAGTTTGGAGAACTTTTAATTCCAGAGATTGAGCAGAAAATGCACTGTGGCCTTCCTGAGGACTGAGAGGCAGTGGAAGAACTAGCCCACAGGGCAGATGTCAAGGGGCAGTTTGGGAAAGAGGAAAGTTGTTACCTGTTCCAGTCAGGGCACATGCCTGGGTTGGGGGTCGGGTCCAATTTTGCTCCATGTGAGAAGCAACCCATTGATGTTTCTCTCCCTCTCTCCCTCCCTTCGCCTTTCTCTAAAAATAAATAAAATATTTTTTAAAAAAGAACCTACCCTCTTTTTTTTTAATTATATTTTATTGATTATGCTATTACAGTTGTCCCATTTTCCCCCCTTCATTACCCTCCACCCTGCACACCCCTCCCACCCACATTCCCCTCCTTTAGTTCATGCCCATGTGTCATAAGTTCTTTAGCTTCTACATTTCCCACACTATTCTTGCCCTCCCCCTGTCTATTTTCTACCTACCATCTATGCTACTT
>PVKU01017790.1:0-10599 GCA_004027475.1 Anoura caudifer
CAGGGTCTCACTGTTGTAAAACCCTCAGTGGAGCTCACAACTGTGTAGCAGCCAGCAGCACAGTGTCCTTACGCTCTCTGACTGTGGGGTTGCTGGCTAGAAGTTTGGCACTCTCACATGCTCTGTGGAGAATCATACTGGGACCTGGGGCTACCATGCAACTTCTGACATCTCAGCCACCCACAGTCCACAGTTAAGTTTGTAAAGGTCACCTGAGGATGCTCTTCACCTCTGCAGAAAAGTGATTGCCTTTGTTGAGGTGACAACATATAAACAGAGGGTTGGCCATTGCCTATGGCCTCATTATTTGCACATTACATGAGATTGTACATAGAAACCCTGAAAGATTCTCCAAAAATTAGCTATTCAAATAAATGAACTCAGCAAAATAGCAGAATACAAAATTAATATTCTGAAATTGATAATGACTTTATAGGACAATAATAAACTCTCAGAAAGAGAAACTAAAAAAAAAAAACATTTACTACTGCAACAACAAAATCAACAACAGGAAAAGTCTAAGGTAACTAGAAAAAAGTTAACCAAGGAGGTAGAGACCTATACTGTGAAAACTAAAGGACATTGAGAAAGAAAGATACAAATAACAGGAAGTATATACCATGTTCATGTAATGGGAGAATTAACTTGATGTAAATGTCCAGGCTACCCAGAGCAATCTGGGTATAGGTTTAATGCAGTTTTTACTACAACAGCAATGACATCTTTCATAGTTCTAGATCATATATTCTAAAAATGTATATAGGATGGAAAGTGAAAGAACTGAAATGGCTTTAGAAAGCTTGAGGAAAAAGAACAAAGTTGGGGAGATTGCAACACCTGAAATGAAACTATAGTACAAGGGCATTTTAATCAAAACATGATGTACTGTCATGGGAACAGACAAATACATTAATGAAACAGAAGAGGGAGCCCAGAAATTAATCCACACCTAGGTGAACAACTAGTATTTAATAAAGGAGACAAAAGCATACAATGGAGTAAAGCTAGTCCTTTAAAAAATGGTGTTGGGAAAACTGAACAGGTACATGCAAAAAAATGAAAATAGGCCACCAACTTATACCTCAGAAAATAATCTCAAAATGGATAAAAGACTTTAATGAAAGTTGCAAAACCATAAAAACCCTAGAAGAAAACATAGGCAGTAAAATGTCAGATATCTCCATAGCAATGTTTTCTGTGATATGTCTCACAGGGCAAGGAAAAGTAAGAAAAAAATGAAAATACATCAAATGAAAACCCTTCTGCTCAGGAAAAGAAACCATCAGCAAAATGAAAAGAGAACCCATTGTATGGATAAACATATTTGGTGATGACATATTGGATAAGGGATCAATTTTCAAACTACGTGAGAAATTTATACACCTCAACAGCAGGAAGACAAATAATCAATTTAAAAAAGGTCCTGAATAGACACTTCCTGAAAGAGGACATGCAGATGGCTGATATACACACACAAAGGCTTAATGTGAGTAAGCAGATGGATGGAAACACTATGGGAAACAATCTGGGGTTTCTCAAAAAAATAAAAATTAAAATTAAACTGTCTTCTGACCAGAGATCACACTTCTGAGAACACCTATTTTTTTGAATAGATGTTTGAACATTCTTAGAATAAACTCATGTTATTGTATGTGAAATAAGACTATCAGAAAAGACAAATACCGTATGATCTCACTTATCTGTGGAAGCTAATAAACAAAATAGAAACAAAGGCACAAGTTCATGGAAAAGACTGACAGCTGTCAGAAGGAAAGGGAGGAGGAACTGGAGAAAAGAAGATGATAGAATTAACCGAAGAATATGTACACATAACCCATAGACCCAGATGACAGTGCGGTGATGGCCACAGGAAAGAGATAGGCACTGTGTAGAGGTAGGGCCAGAAGGAGAAAATGAAGACATCAGTAATAGAGTCAACAATCAAAACAAGTAAACAAATAAAATAAAAACAATATTATTTTCAGGTGATGTGTTGGAAACCAGTAGCAATGATTGTATTAATTACTGTGGTTTAATTACAAATTGAGTAAAATACCTGAAAATTGCAGATTGCCTTGAAATGCTAAAGTGACAAAATCACATTGGAAATAAATAGTGCTTATGGATACACAACATTATAAATGTACTTAACTGCAAAAATATTGTGCAGTAAAAATGATCACAATGGCAAATTACATTCATGTGTATTTTATCCCAATAAAAATAAAGATAAAAAAGAGTGACTCTAATTTCAATGAACTTGACACAACTTAATAGAGAGTGGCAGATTCAGGATAAGTTGGTAGTTGGTGTTGAATATGCATTATTGGGAGTGTGAGAAGACAAACTCTAATTTCCAATCCCTAGATTTAGTGTAATTGAAAAAAAACTGAAGTAAATAAATAATCAAAAAGAACATAAATTCAGAAAATTGTCATTCTCAGTTTAAGGAGGTAGATGGTGGCCAAGACTGCACACACAGGGGCTTCTGTATGCTGGCAATGAGCTGTTTTTTGACTTGGTGCTTCGTTGTTAGCTTGACTCTGTTTTGTTAATTCATGGGTATGCGATATCAACTTTTCCTTTCTTTATAAGTAAAGTAGCTTAGACATTGATGTTCTTGGTTTTGTTTCAAAATCATTCTGGCTTTGAATATAATTACTTTATCTTTAATGTAAACATTATTTTTACAAAAATATAATGACTCATTTATGATAAAAGAAAAATTGCCAGTAATAACATGTTTTATTTCATTTATTTATTTATTTATTTAAATTGTTGTTCTTATACAGTTTTCTGTCTTCTACTCCCATCGCAGCCCACCGTCCCAGCCCTCCCCAGCTCCCTCCCATTTCCACCCCCCCAGCTTTTGTCCATGTGTCTTTTATACTTGTTGCTCTAAACCCTTCCTCTTTTCCCATGAAATTCCTACCCCTTTCCTCTCTTGTTCTCAATTTCAGTGTCTTTGGTTATATTATGCTTGTTTGTTTGTTCTGTTGATTAGGTCTGTTAAAGGTGAGATTATATGGTATTTGTATTTCACCTCCTGGCTTATTTCGCTTAGCATAATGTTCTCCAGCTCCATCCATACTGTTGTGAAGGGTAGGAGCTCCTTCTTTCTTCCTGCTGCATAGAATTCCATTGTGTAAATGTACCATAGTTTCTTGATCCATTCATTTACTGATGGGCTCCTAGGTTGCTTCCAACACTTGGGTATTGTAAATTGTGCTGCTATGAACATTGGGGTGCATACGTTCTTTTGGATTGGTGTTTCACAGTTTCTAGGATATAATCCTAGCAGTGGAATTGCTGGGTCAAAAGGTAGGTCCATTTTTAATTTTCTTAGAAAATTCCATATTGCTTTCCATAGTGGTAGTACCAGTCTGCAGTCCCACCAAAAGTGTGCTAGGGTCCCCTTTTCTCCACAACCTCTCCAACACTTGTTGCTTTGTTTATGATGGCCATTCTGACTGGTGTGAAGTGGTATCTCATTGTGGTTTTAATTTGCATCTCTCTGATAGCTAGCGATATCAAGCATCTTATCATGTGTCTCTGGATTCTCTGTATATCCTCCTTGGAGAAGTGTCTGTTCAAGTCCTTTGCCCATTTTTTAATTGGGTTGCTTGTCTTCTTAGAGTGGAGGCATGTAAGTTCTTTATATATTTTGGAGATGAAACCCTTGTCTGAGTTATCATTGGCAAATATGTTTTCCCATACAGTTTGTTCTCTTTTTATTTTAATACTGTTTTCTTTAGCTGTGCAGAAGCTTTTTATTTTGATGAGATCCCATTTGTTTATTCTTTCCTTTATGTCCCTTGCTTTAGGGGACATATCAGTAAAAATGTTGCTGTGTGAAATATCAGAGATTTTCCTGCCTATGTTCTCCTCTAGGACTTTAATAGTGTCATGGCTTATATTTAAATCTTTTGTCCACCTTGAATTTATTTTTGTGAATGGTGTAAGTTAGTGTTCAAGTTTTGTTTTTTTTGCACGTAGCTGTCCAGTTCTCCAAACACCACTTATTGAAGATGCTACTTTTACTCCATTTTATGTTGCTGCCTCCTTTGTCAAATATTAATTGACCATAGAGAATTGGGCTTATTTCTGGGCTCTCTGTTCTATTCCACTAGTCCATATGCCTGTTTTTGTGCCAGTACCAGGCTGTTTTGATTACAGTGGCCTTGTAATACAGTTTGGTGTCAGGTATTGTGATCCCTCCTACTTTGCCCTTCTTTCTCAAAATTGCTGCAGCTATTTGAGGTTGTTTATGGTTCCATATAAATTTTTGAGGTGTTTGTTCTATGTCTGTGAAGTATGCCATTGGTACTTTAATAGGTATTGCATTGAATTTGTAAATTGCTTTGGGTAGTATGGACATTTTGATGATGTGAATTCTTCTGATCCATGAACACAGTACATGTTTCCATTTGTTTGTGTCTTCCTTGATTTCTTTCTTCAGTGTTGTGTAGTTTTCTTCATATAGATCTTTTATATCCTTGGTTAGGTTTATTCCTAGGCATTTTATTTTTCTTTTTGCTATATCAAATGAGATTTTTTTCTTGATTTCTGCTTCTGCTGTTTCATTGTTGGTATACAAAAATGGCTTTGATTTCTGGATATTGACTTTGTGTCTGGCTGTTTGGCCAAATTTGTTTATTAGGTCGAGCAGCTTTTTGGCCAAGTCTATAGGTTTTTCTATGTACACTATCATGTCATCTGCAAATAATGATAGTTTTATTTCCTCCTTTCCAATTTGGATGCCTTTTATTTCCTTTCCTTGTCTTATCGCTGTGGCCAATACTTGCAATACTATATTGAATAGAAGTGGTGAAAGTGGACAACCTTGTCTTTTTCCTGATCTTAGTGAAAAAAAATTTTAGTTTTTGCCCATTGAGTATGATGTTGGCTATAGGTCTCTCATATACGGCCTTTATTATGTTGAGGAATGCTCCCTCAATTCCCACTTTGCTGAGTGTTTTTATCATAAATGGGTGCTGTACCTTATCAAATGCTTTTTCTGCATCTATTGATATGATCATGTGATTTTTGTCTTTGCTTTTGTTTATGTGATTATTAGATTTACTGATTTGCGAATGTTGAACCATCCTTGCATCCCTGGGATGAATCCTACTTGGCCATGGTGTATTATCTTTTTAATGTATTGTTGGATGCGGTTTGCCAACATTTTGTTGAGGATTTTAGCACCTATGTTCATCAGCAATATGGGTCTGAAGTTTTCTTTCTTTGTTATCTTTATCTGGTTTTGGAATTAGGATGATGCTGGCTTCATAAAAAGAGTTTGAGAGTCTTCTGTCATTTTGGATTTTTTTTGAAAAGTTTGTGAAGGATAGGGGTTAGCTCTTCCTTAAATGCTTTGTAAAATTCTCCTGTGAAACCATCTGGTCCCAGGCTTTTGTGTGTAGGGAGTGTTTTGATTACCTCTTCAATTTCATCTGCGGTTATTGGTCTGTTCAAGTTTTCTGCTTCTTCATTGAGTTTTGGAAGAATATATTTTTCTAGAAACTTGTCCATTTCACTTAGGTTGTCAAATTTCTTGGCATATAGTTCTTCGTAGTAATTTCTTACAATCCTTTGTATTCCTGTAGTGTCAGTTGTAATCTCTCCTCTTTCATTTCTGTTTGTGTTTATTTGGGTCCTCTCTCTTTTTTTCTTGATGAGCCTGCTTAAAGGCTTGTCAATTTTGTTTATCTCTTCAAAGAACCAGCTCCTGGATTCATTGAGCCTTAGAATTGTGCTTTTAGTCTCTATGTCATTTAATTCTGCTCTGATCTTGGTTATTTCCTTCCTTCTACTTGCTCTGGACTGTCTTTGTTGTTGTTCCTCGAGTTCTTGTAGGGGTAGGGTTAAGTTGTTTGTTTGAGATGTTTCTATCTTTTTTAGGTAGGCCTGTATTGCTATGATCTTTCATCTGAGGACTGCTTTTGCTGTGTCCCATAAGTTTTGTGTCATTGTGAGTCCATTTTCATTTGTTTCCAGAAAGTTTTTGATTTCCTCCCTAATTTCATTCTTGACCCACTGATTGCTTAATAGCATGCTATTCGATCTCCATGATTTTGAGGACTTTGTGTTTTTCCCCTTGGGGTTCGTTTCTAGTTTCAGTCCCTTGTGGTCAGAGAAAATGCTTGGCATGATTTCAATTTTCTTGAATTCGTTGAGATTAGTTTTGTGTACTATCATGTGGTCTATCTTTGATAATGTTCCATGTGCATTTGAAAGGAATGCGTATTAAGTTTCTTTGGGATGAAGGGCTCTATATATATCAGTTAAGTCCATTTCATTTAGAGTGTTGTTCATTGCCACAATATCTTTGTTGATATTGTGTTTAGAAGATCTGTCCATTTTTGATAGTGGGGTGTTAAAATCCCCTACTATAATTGTGTTGCTGTCAATATTTTCTGGAAGTCCTCTAAGATTTTCTTGATGTATTTAAGTGCTCCTATGTTGAATGCATATATATTTACAATGTTTACATCTTCCTGGTGGATTCTTCCCTTGAGTATTATGAAGTGACCTTCTGGGTCTCTCTTTATGGCTCTTCCTTTGAAGTCTATTTTGTCTGATATGAGCGTTGCTACCCCAGCCTTTTTTTCTTGTCCATTTGCTTGGAGAATTTGTTTCCAGCCCTTCACTTTGAGTCTGTGTAAGTCTTTTGTCGTGAGGTGGGTCTCTTGTAGGCAGCATATGTGTGGGTCATGCTTTCTTATCCATTGAGCTATTTTATGCCTTTTGATTGGAGCATTTAATCCATTTACATTTAAGGTTATTATTGATAGGTACTTATTCATTGCCATTTTTGTTCCTGTGTTCCTTTCCCTCTCTTTCTCCTTTCCTTCATTTCCTTAAAGCAGGCCCTTTAGTTTCTCTTGCAGAACTGATTTGGTAGAGGTGTATTCTTTTGGACTTCTTTTGTTTGGGAAGCTCTTTATTTGGCCTTCTATCTTGATTGAAAGCCTTGCTGGGTAAAGTAGTCTTGGTTGCAGGCCTTTGGTTCTCATTACTTGGAATATTTCTTGCCATTCTCTTCTGACTTGGAGTGTTTCCATTGAGAAGTCAGCTGCTGACCTTATCGGGGATCCCTTGTATGTTACTTCCTTTTTCTCCCTTGCTGCCTTTAAGATTCTCTCTTTGTCTTGGAATTTTGCCATTTTAATTATGATGTGTCTTGAAGTGGGCCTCTTTGCATTCCTCTTGATTGGGACTCTCTGTGTTTCCTGGATTTGTGTGACTTTTTCTCTCATCAAATTAAGGAAGTTTTCCATCATTACTTTTTCAAATAGGTTTTCTATCCCATGCTCTTCTTCTTCTCCCTCTGATATCCCTATTATATGGATATTATTACATTTCATATTGTCTTGTATTTCTTTTAATCCCTCTTCATTCTTTCTGAGCCTCTTTTCTTTTTCTTGCTCTTTCTAGGTATTGTTTTCTACTTGGTCCTCCAACTCGCTGATCCGATCTTCTGCTTCATCAATTCTGCTTTTCATTCCTTCCACTGTGTTCTTGAGTTCAGACATTGTATTCTTCATTTCTTCTTGGCTGTTGTTGATAGTTTCTATTTCCTTTTTCATGTTGATATAGTTTGCAGTGAGTTCCTCATAGCTTCCCTGTAGTTTCTGGTAGCTGATTGAGAGCACTTGGAGCTTCCTGACAACCATTGCTTTGAACTCAAAACCTGATAGTTGAGTTCCCTCCATTTCATTTAGCATTCTTTCCTGGGCCTCCTCCTTTCCTTTCATCTGGGAATTATTTCTTTTTCTTCCCATTGTTTGTGAGGCTCTTCTTGTTAGGCTCAGTTTCTTAAATTGATTTGTTCTGGTTCCCTGGGTTTATGATGTGAACTTCTGTGGTAGAATGCCTGTGAGATTCAGTGGTGCTGTCTCCTTTAGGTATCCTGGTGTTCACCATTTCCAGTGTCTCAGCTGTTGAAATGCCCCCTCTTTGGGTCCAACTCTTGTCTTTCCACAGTTCCAGGGTTTTTTGTTTTATTTTGTTTTTTTCTCACTCATAGGTGTTTAAAAAGAGAAAAGAAGAAGAAAAAAGAAAAGAAGGAAAAAATGCAAAGAGAATAAAGCAGAAAGAAGAAGAAAAGAAAAAAGAGAACAGAAGAAGAAATAAGATTGGAAAGAAAGGAAGAAGGAATAAAACAAGAAAGAAGTAATGAGAAGCAAAAGGAATTGAGGGATAAAAAGATAAAAATAATGCAAAATTAATAATAAAAAAACACCCAAAACACCAACTCTTACTGTTATCAATCTTGCCAAGCTGATTTTTCTGGCCTTGATGACTGCAGTGGCCGAGGGGTGACTGTATCGTTTTTCTCCCTGTTCAGCACTCAGTTATCTTTGGCCTAGTGTCCTCAGAGCTAGCCAGGGGCCTCTCCGCACAGGGCCTCAGGCGTCTCTTCTGAAGCGGCATGTTCCTATTGTGGTCATGCGCAAGCACTAATGATCTTTCAGCCTGCCATGCACAGGCTCCGACTGTCCTGCAAGCACGAATCGACCCCCATGCAGGTTGCACACAGGTGCCTAAGATCTCCCAGCAGACCACGCAGTTCCCCGATGGCACACAGGCACCAAGAAACCATAGCGCAGCTCCCTGATGGTGCATTGGTGTGGGTGGATCCTCATGCAGCTGTTCCCAATGGTGCGTGGGCGTAGACAGTGGAGCGAGCTCTAACGCTCAGTCCTCCCAGGGCTATGAGATCTTAACTCCTCTCTGTGAGATTTCAAGTAACCAGGTTTATCCCAGTGCTGAAACCTTGTTTGGCTGATCAGGGAGCATTTGACCCGACTCCCTCCCTCCCTAGAGTCTTATGGCCAGCACTGGCCCGGGATCTCAGCCCCTGCCCTGGCCTCTGCGCTGCTGGAGTACTCTCCTTAGCGTCTGGTTTTTCAATGACCACTGCAATTTTCGATGTCCTGTTTTCAAATATGCTGTGTTTACGATGTCTGTTTGCTGTGCTCCAGTGTAAATCGGCTAGGTTTATCTCTTGTGTGAAGGGGGAAGAGGAATGTGCTTCTTCTTACTGTGCCGCCATCTTCTGCCCCCTGAATTGAATCTTTAAAGCCATTTATTAAAATAATACCATGTTTTTTACAAACAAGAAAATAATAATGTTTATTTAAAGTTTCCACACTCATTTTTTGAAAGTAATGAGCTTGTCCTTAAAGAATATGAATTAACCATGTCATCTTATTAATTGTAAAGACATTGCCCTTTGAAAAGTGCAATATGCTCTTAAAAGTGTAATGATATTTTAAAATATGTAGATCATCTCCTGTAGACAGTCAGTGATCCTGTGTTTAATAAATGTGACCTTTTTTGAGGAATTTAAAAATCAAGCAGTGATGTCAGAGAGGAAAATGACCACTTGTGTCAACTAGGATACATCTCAGAGACTCAACGTTCAGTAAAAGGTAGAAACACTGATCCATGTGTCTAACCATGTAGCATGGGTAGGCAGGTACAGAGGGCAACAGAGGAGTTCAGCAGGGTCTTGTGCCTTGTCATAGGTCAATTCCACTGTGAGCCCTTTATCTCCAAAACACAGTGGGAGAAGAGTGCAGATTTCTCAGGGCCCTTCCAGAGACAGCACAGTCATAATAACCGAGGGGAACAGACCTTTAAAAGCATCCCAGTGTCCCTTCTCCAGAGAACTTCACCCAGTATTATGTGTCCTTGATACCTTGTGAAAAAAAATTCTCAATGTGATTACATTTGTTTTCAGGTTATTCAATTGCCAGTCATGCAAAATTTTAAGTTCCAGGATTTGTGTTTCATCACCATTGATAATACCAGGAAGGAGGCCCTTCCTTACATGATTCCTACAGGGTAACAGTGCTGGATAATTCATATTTTATATGCACTAAAATTGAAGAGGTTTTACTTACTTTATAATGTGTAGTTATTAACAGGTGAGTTAATTGCCTGTTTAAACAATTAGCTCACAATCTGCACAAGATTACAGAAGATATAGGGACACAAAATTAAACCTCACAATTCCTGGCCCAATGCAGCTGATATTTCAGTGATGAGGTGAGATAATCAAAAAATAAACAAGCAGAATTTAAGATGGTGATAGGTCTTCTACAGGATAATAATGTTGGATGGAGAAGATAGAAAATGGATGAGTCTGGGGTTACTTTCATATGTAAGAGGGTCTGGAAAATTTTACATGATTATGAGACATTTGAGGAAGATATGGAACAGGGACAACTGGGTCCAGGAAATTTCTGGAAAAGCTTATTTCAGGAAGAGAGAATGGCTTCTGCAGTAGAGCTGGACCAGGGGGCTGCTGGCCATACTTGAAGGTCAGAAAACCACCATGGCCAGAATAGGTGGGATACAAAGAATGACAGGAAACATATAAACAGGAACCAGATTTTCTAGGGCAGTGCCATCAAATAGTGATTTTTGTGAAATTCAAGAGCCTGGGACAGAAAGTAGACCAACCAGATCACTTAGTGTCCTGTTCATCTCAGTTTACATGAGCTTCACTGAAAGGCTTTCTGAACCAAAGCACTGAGTTTCTTGATAATCTGGTAAAAAGTCCCTTGATAATCTTTGTGTTCTGTGTGG
>PVKU01017791.1:0-10595 GCA_004027475.1 Anoura caudifer
TATTCAAAGCTTTTTATGTACAACAGTTCCCCTTATCTGTCCCAAGACCCACAGTGCATGTTTGAAAACTTGATAGTATTGAACCCTATAGATAATATAGTTTCTCCTATACACACACCAATAATAAAGTTTTAACTTATGAATGAGTCAATTTCACAAACAAAAGACTTGTTCTTACTATGCATCATAGCCATCTCAGTGTGCAATTTTTTTCTGTCTTTTTTAAGTCAAGAAGTTTCACCTTTTTGTTTAGAGAAAGCACATTATGGCTTGTCTTTGGCATGTCTTAATTGCCAGCATCACTACTGTTGTGCTTTGGGACCAGTATTAAGGAAAATATGGGTTATCTGCACACAAGCCCTGTCGTGTCATGATGGTCGATCTCATGATCTGGACAGTGACTGAGTGACCGACAGACAAGCAGCACGGACAGCATGTTCATGTTGAATGATGGACCAACCCACATCCGGAGCATCTAGTGTGAACCTGCACGAGATGTCATCAAGTACGCATAACTGTGCACAATTTAAAATTTATAAATTGTTTATTTCTGGAATTTTCTATTTAATACTTTCAGATCATGGTTGACCTCAGGTAACTGAACCTGTGGAAAATGAAAATGTGAATAAAGGTGTACTACTCTATATATTCTTAAATTAATGAGAACCTAAATTAAAATCATACACATATGTAATGACCTATAAAATGCTTGACAACTTATGACTACCTATTCGTTTAAATAGTTCATGCTGAGATTGAAAAATACAAAACAAACAAAAGACACCACCTACCCTTTGAGACTTAAAATAACAAAGGTTTCATTCTTATTCAAGGTACATGATAATTAATAGTTATGAGAGGGACTAAATCTGAGAGTTCTCCAATTGCACATTTTTCACAACTCCTGAGTCATGATAAGAGGGCATAAAAAAACAAAGCATTGGATCCTAAATATTTCAAATTTATGAGCTAGTAAACAGAGTATTTTACTTCCACACTGTGCACACACGGACCAGTGCACACACACAAACACTTTCTGAAATGGGAAGAAGTGAAGACACAGGGCCACACACATTCTGGAACCAGTGTGATCAGATCCGGAGATGGTTCCCAGTCCTGACAGGTGAACCTTCTGTGAGGGGGCAGTGATTCCCTTCTCCGGGAAGAACACCTTTGTCCCTTGGTCTTCACTGCTCTCCACAATCATCCGAATCAGATTTGGCCTAAGAGATGTTTCCTCTTTGGTCACACAGGATGAACGCAGATGAGGATTCCTCCATTGAATTTGCAGTTTTCACAACCCGTTTTCTTTTTCAGGGAGGTTGTCTGCCCAAGGGTTGCCACAACATTTTTAAAAACCAATCTGTGGTTTCTTAAGCTGTACAAACGTCTCCTAAAGGTAAACAACTTTGAATCTATTTGACTTCAGTAATTTCCATGTGTTGATAACAAAGCACAGTATATTTTTATAAATTGGTAATTAAAATTGTAACCTTCATATCAATAGTTTATTAAAACAAGTATGAAGTTTTGACAAGTTAATAGGTATGCCAGCACATAAAAAAGGAAAACATGAACCTTTTAATGCCCTGCACACTCAGGCTTCCATTAAACTGATGTCATGTTTAACATGTTTCAGTGGGCATAAACGCTATGTTTGATATACTGTCAGTTTCCTGTTGAAAAATGCCTTAAACCTTCACAGGATTAGTAAAACCTGAAAGGAATTCAAATTTAAATATAATAAAGTGAAATGCTTTCAGTCATCTGCAAACTAAAACATGAGTTCTAAAGAATATGAAGGAGTCTTACAGAAAATATTTTCAAACAATAAAGACAACAGAAACATTAGATATATAATAAAAATTCATGAAATTAATGCAACTTACATGCGCCTGCAGCAGACCAACAGGTTTTTTAATTACTTACTATCTTGTGTAGGTTTCTTTTTTTTTTTTTCTTCTTCTTCCATTGTGGAATGTTGTGAGGGAAAAAAAAAAAAAAAAAAAAAAAAAAAACACTTGTCATCTGACCTAAGACATCATGTTTTCAGATGAATATTTAAAAATTACTTTATTGTTTATGCTCTTACAACTGTCCCAGTTTTTCTCCCTGTGCCCCTCCAATCCAACCAGGCAGCCCCCACTCCCTCAACCAATCCCTACATCGTTGTCTGCGTCCATGGGTGCTGCATCTATATTCTTTGGCTAATTCCTTCACCTTCTTTCAAACAGCCCCCACTGCCCCCCAAATCTGACAGCAGTCCGTTTTTGCCATATTTCTATGCCTCTGATTCCATTTTGCTTATTAGTTTAGTTTGTTCATTAGATTTCACATATGGCTTATTTCACTTAGTATAATAGTCTCCAGGTCCATCCATGCTGTCACAAAAGGTAAGAATCCCCACTTTTCACTGCTGCATAGTATTCTATTGTGCAAACATACCAGTTTTTTGATCCACTCATCTACTGATAGGCACTTAGGCTGTTTCCAGCTCTTGGCTATTGTAAATAACACTGCTATGAACATAGCGGTGCATATATTCTTTTGAACTGGTGTTTCAGAATTCTTAGGATTTATTTCCAGAAGTGGAATAACTGGTCAAAATGCAGTTTCATTTTTATTTTTTTTTGAGGAAACTCCATGCTGTTTTCCACAGTGGCTGCACCAGTCTGCATTCCCACCAACAGTGAACTAGGGTTACTCTTTTCTCCACCCTCGCCAGCACCTTTTGTTTGTTAATTTATTAGTGACAGCTGTCCTGACAGGTACGCGGTGACATCTCATTATGATTTTAATTTTTATCTTTTTGATGGTCAATGATATTAAGCACTTTTTCTTATGTCTATGGGTCACCTGTATGTCCTCCTTAGAGAAGTGTCTATTCACGTCCTTCGCCCAGCTTTTTTATTGGGTTTTTGGCTTCCTAGTGTTGAGTCATGTAAGTTCTTTATACATTTTGGAGATCAAATCTTTGTCTGTGGTATCACTGGCAAATATGTTCTCCCATATAGTGGGTTCCCTTTTCATTTTGATGATAGTTTCTTTAGCTGTAGAGAAGCTTTTTAATATGATGTAGTCCCATTCATTTTTTATCTTTCCTTTGCCCTAGGATATATATTGGGAAAAATATTGCTACACAAGATAACTGAAATTTTATTGCCTATGTTGTCCTCTAGGATTTTTGTGATATCACTACTTATATTTAAGTTTTTTATTCATTTTATTTGGGTGCATAGTGAAAATTGATGGCTTATTTTCATTTTTTTTTTTTTTTGCATTTACCAGTCCAGTTGTCCCAATACCATTTATTGAAGAAACTGTCTTTACTCCATTCTATGCTCTTGCCTCCTTCATCAAATATTCATTAACCATAATGGTGTGGGTTTATTTCTGGGATGTCTGTTCTGTTCTGTTGATCTATATGCCTGTTCCCAGCTGTTTGATTACAGTGACCTCGTAGCATGGCTTGATGTCAGTTATGGTGATCCCTCCAACTTCTTCTTTCTCAAGATTGTAGAGGCTATTCAGGGTCTCTTTTGGTTCCATAGAAATTTTTGGAATATTTATTCTAGGTCTCTGATATATGCCACTGGTATTTTAATTGGAATTGCATTGAATCTATAGATTGCTTTGGGTAGTATGGACATTTTAATGATATCAATTCTTCCAGTCCATGAACATGATATATGCTTCCACTCATTTGTGTCTTCCTCAGTTTCATTCTTCCATGTCCTCTAGTTTTCCAAGCACAGGATACAAAATCAATACTTAGAAATCTATAGCATTGTTATACACAAATAATAAACTTTCAGAAAGAGAAACTAAGAAAACAATCCCATTTACTCTTATAACAAAAGAACAGACGGTATCAATGAATAAATTTAACCAAGGAGATAAAAGTCCTGTGCCCAGATGAATATTGTTAAGTATGTATTTAATTTTGGTATTTTAAAATAGTTTGATTATACTCCATTCTTGTTTAGATATAATAGAGCTTATATACATATATGCTTATATATATTTATGTGTATATATAAGAACATATATATTCTTTTATATATATATATTTCCATTGAAATTAATTATTTAGCTATAAAAAAGAATTTTTCAAAATAGGTATTAGCATGATTTTTTCTTTGCGACTCAACTAATATAATGAATTAAAGAAGACCGCATGGGCCTTGTTTGTCCAGTCACAAAAGTTGAGGTAAATGACAATTACTCTGTGATTTAGGTCCATGGGCATCAAATAATATTTGTAGAAAGAAGAAATGTTAGAAAGTCATAGCTACAGAATAAAGAAAATTTTAAAATGATTTTCAAAAACAAGTTAAATATATTAATCGAACGACAGAAATTATAAAAGTATTTAAAAATACTAGATATTTAAAAAAATTAACAAAAAGAAAGACTTGGAAAAAATCTTACACACTTAGATAAAATATAAAATTAGATAAACTATTCTTCACACGATGTTTACATTAGAAAAAACACAAGAGAAAAATACTCTAATGTATTGTCCCATAAAAATAGGAAGAAAATTGTTTAAAAACAGAAAAACAAAAAGAAAAGAATTCAAAAATACGTAAATAAAATAATTTAATGGAATGATTAAAAATAAGTTATAAATGAAGAAATGCTGGGAAAACACAAATCACAAGAAAGCAGAGGATACAATTCTTATCTATTAAAAGGTAAAATTGTAACCAAAAGAAGGGAGAGGCACAATGGCCAAGATGCAGAAACAGAGGAAATGCCCTTCGCTGGATCATTGGATGAAGAGGTGGTACGTATACGCGATGGAATGCTACTCAGCCATAAAAAAGGTAAAATACTGCCATTGGTGACAACATGGATGGATCTTGAGAATATCAAGCTGAGTGAAAGAAGGCAGACAGAAAAAGTTAAGAACCATGTGATTTCACGCATAGGTGGATATAAAACTGAAAGCACAAAATGAACAAACAAGGACGCAAGCAAAGCTCATTGACTGAGTCAGCAGTATGGTGGTTACCAGAGGAAAGGGGAATGGGGGAGTGGTAATGGGTAAAGGAGGTCAAATGTATGGGGAAAAGAAGATTTAACTTTGGGAGTAGGAACACATAATGTATTATAAAATTGTGTACTTAAAGCCTATCGAATCTTATTAACCAATGCCACTGCAATAAAATTTTTTAACTTTATTTTTTTATTGTTAACACTATTACAATTGTCCTCAATTTCCCCCTTTGGTCCACCTTCACCCAGCGCCTGTTCCTTCCTCCCTCTGGCGATTACGCCGCTCAGTTTTCTGTCTATGGGTCCTGCATATATGTTCTTTGACTGATCCCTGCGCCTTCTTTCATCCAGTGTTTCCCTCCCCCCATGCCTGTGACAGCTGCCAGTCTGTTTCATGCTTCCACGCCTCTGTTTCTATTCTGTTTGTCAGTTTATTTTTTAATTAAATACTTAGAAGAATTAAAAGCTGAAGAGTTAAAAATGAATGCTTTATAATGCTAAAAGGCTGTAATTCTTGATGAATATATAAAAACATTAAAACGTATGTACCCAATTGAATAGCAATAACCAGCATAGACATAAGACATATTCATAAAGTTCCCTTCAAAGTCTTTGTCAGAGCGTTCTAACATCTGTGTCATTTTATTTTTGGCAATGCTTATTGTCATTCAAATTGAGATCTTTCTAGTTCTTGGTGATGAGCAATTTCTGATAAAATGTGGGCAATTTGGATTTGTTATAAAACTCTGGGTCTTATGAGTTGCTGTCTTATTTTTTTGTAAGCCATGTATGTGAATAAGATTTAATAGTAGTTGGCACAAACAAAATAATGTGTAGGTTCTTGTATAAATGCACAGAGTGATTTATTTAAATATTATAAATATTTAATTTTAATATATAAAACAATAGAAAATTTGGTACTTTAGAATGTATTAAATCAGTTTATTTTTATATTCATATTTTCCACCTGCTAATTCCTGAAGCAAACAAAAATAATACACTTTTTATGGAATATAAATTGATATTTCATTAGACCAACTGAGTAATTTTTATAAACCTTACACACAAAACAATTACTATTTTGTCTCACAAGAATTTATAAATTTATTGAAATACATTGGAAGAACTGATTTACCTTTACTATTGTGATTTACATAGCCACTTAGTGTAGTTACTTCCACTTTTTTGTGAGACTCTGTAATGGAAATAAACCATCTTTTATTTTAATACCAAAGGACACATGGACCACATATTATTTCACTTTTTTAACATTTCATCAATAGTGATAAAGGGTCACTTGGCAAAAATGACATCAATAATTACTTTTTAAAGCTATGTTGTAGAAAAACTGAGACCATAAGTAGAAAAGGTAGAGTATAGTCTATAATGTGACAATAATAATAATAATAATAGTAGTAATAATAAAATTGTTACATAGCAGATATCTTTGGCAACTTACATTTAACTTGAAAATCAACCATTTTGTTTAGTTTTTAAATTGTTCACAGGGATTTCATGTGATCTTACTTTAAAATTATTTTTAAAAATTTTTGTTACATATAGTTTTACAAGCTCTTTAAAATTTAAACTTATTTGAACAATAATTTTTATAACACAAGTACTGTATGATATTTTTATGTACAGAATTAGCATTCTATATTTATAATCTCCAATTGTTTGATACTTATTGTTTTTATCAGATAAATAATTTGGTGTTTTTAAATATATTTCAATGTTTCTACATTTTCCTTGATTACTTCCAGGAAGCTTAATTGTTAACTTTTAGCTATGAGATTTTTAAGGGCTTAACATAAATTATACCATGAGCAAATTTTTGTATCACTTGCACTCTCCATATCTTTTAACAGCATTTTAAATAGTAATAAAATGTATTTTCAGCAAAAATTTGGGTATACTTAATCATTCTGCAGTTTTTAACACATGATGTTGAATATTAAGGTTGTGTTTGAATATTTTACCATTATTCATATATTATAAATAATTCCCTTTGGCAATATTTCAGGAACTAACTTATTGTGTTGTGTTATGAACACTTTACAAACCTTTAGACAAATTGTAAAATTCTTTTTCAGCATTAGACTAACTTTCGACAAGGGATCATAGAGAAAACAAACAAAATTTTAATTTAATAGTTGGCATTAGGTTGCCATTGTTATAATTTTCAATGACTTAATAATGAGGTAAGATTTTTTTCAACATGCTGATTAGGGTTTTGACCATTTCCTGTCATAAATGATCGTACCTTGGGAAAGAAAGATTTAAATACAGGCTGTACTTTTCCCCCTTCCTCTTGGAGGACTCTGACTGAAGTGATTGGATGAAACCGATGGACATTTCTGTAAACACACAAATAATATTTGCTAAAGAAATAATATTTAGAAAGTTCTTATCTTTACAAAAATATATTTAACAGGAAATATTTAGTCTGTTTAAATATTTAATACTTAATAGACCTGAACTTCATGGTTTTATGGGTCATGTCTAGTATAATGAATAAAGTGGGTGAGCATTAAGGTTTGGGTGCTGATAAGAGTCTGTTTCTTAATCTGTGTACTGGTTATATGGATGTGTTAAGTGCTGTAAAATTTTGGCCAGATACATACTTTATTTAGTGTTCTATTCTACATGTATGTTGCATTTGAATCAAAATAAATTTATTTCGAGAGGGAGGAATTTTCACTTTTCTGAGAGATTTTGTGGCTGTTACGTCTTCCTCACAAATGGTTGGCTTGCCATCACTCATTTTTCATGTGTCCATCCATTCATTCAACGTGTATTTGTTTTGTACCTGTGCTGTCATCCAGACATTTGTCAAAAGCCAGGAACAAGAAAAATGTTCACTGCGTGTTTAGAGCTTCCCCTTGGTTAGAGATAATTAAAAAACAATTCAATGAATATAATTTTTCAAAACCAGGTAAGTACATATAAGATAAGTTCCAGCTGTCAAAAACGTATGAAGGCATTCAACGGGAGCCTTTGTGAGAGGTCTTTATAGTAGGTGGCCTCAGTTGTACATCTTAGCTCATGAGAAAGAGCCAGCTTTGTGAAAGACCGGGAGAAAATTTTTCGAATTGAATAAAAAGGTCCTGAAATAAGAAACATTGTAATAGATATTTCTATAGAAACAAAAGTCAGCCTGTTGGAATAAACATGTCATGACGTTTGTATGAAGTGTGGTTTAGAAGAATATGTTCGCCGGGGCCACCGCAACCATCGCAAAGAGCTCTAAATACAGGAGGAGAGAGCTATCAAGGGCTGGGAATGTGTTTGGAATATGTGACCACATTTCTTGGAAAACAATTTTTATTGAAAACTATGAATTATCTTTTCCCTTGGTTATTGAAGTCCCCAGATTTGGTCGGCATTTTTCAGTAATCACTCTTTAGCAATCGTATGACTAACATGTGGAAGTAACTACTCTCCTAATGGAGGACTGTAAAACTGTGCACAGAAACACACAATTGTCATTGAATTTCTGAATTGGAGAAGATCTCTAAAGCAAGTGCGTGGGTAACGGGAAACACTTGAAATGAGGTCCTTTCTTACTCCACATGCCCCTAACAAGCTACTACTTAGTATAAAACAACAGAAATGATATTTGCTTAAATTTAAGATAAATAGCTATAATGCAGATAATAGTGTTGAATTTATGTAACACTAAAAAGAAAGTTAATTTCTCTGCCAGATGTAAAAGACAATATTGTGACTTAATTGGGGTGGGGATATTTGCCAAAAGACCACGTCAATGAAGTTAATCTTTGTTTCAATGAAATGAAAATCATTCTACGGGAATCCTACATGCTGAATGGGCCGTGGTGCCATGTAAGGGTCTGTGTATGTCTGTTGGATGAACCCTAAGCATAATGTATTGTTCTTAATTAATGCAAATATGGAGCAAATTATGATAAAACTTATAGTACACATTTATATGTATACACACATATACACAAATTTCATATATTTTACATGCATTTTATAAAATGTACATTATATGCTTTACTGTAATTCATTACATATTTACATTTATATATATCTGTGGCCCCTCATAAAAATAAATTTGTGTCCTCATATTCTCTAATAAAAATGCTGAATTTTCTCAAGCTATCTAATTTTCTGGGTATCAGTAATCATGTGTTTCCTAAAAACGTCTTATAAAGCTGAAAATATAGAGAGCAAAGCTTTAAATAGTCTAATCAGCAAGATTTCTTTCTTTTTCTCTATTTTTAATTTTATTTTTTTACCTATCTTCAGCACACTTCTATGATCAAACTTATATCTTACATATTTTAAATATATATTACATACACATTTTACTAATCCATATTGTTACTCACTGCTTCATAAATGTCATAAGATATATTTATAAAGCATTTACCATTGGGTGGTGTTCTGTCCTGTAACATGCTAATATGTGGCCCTTCAATATGAGTTTCTGGAATAGACTGTAACAAGTTTTCAGGAAAAGCTCATAGCAGTTAGGCAAGAGATTGATTTATCAACAGAATATAACATTTGCAGGGATCTATTTTGTCAGAACAGCTGTTCTCCAACTATTCTAAAGTGTAGTGCACTTTTCCCTAAATAATCACTATGGAGATATTAAACTGATGAGAGAAGATGCTGTAACCTTAAGTGTTCTTAGGTTTCTTTATTGCTGACTCTGAGGAACCACCTGACAAAGAAATTGTCACAATAAAATATGAATGGATATTTGTTGGTCCAAAACATAAAAGTGACTCTCACTGAGACAAGGATGGAAAACCTATTAATTATGCTCCAATCCTTTCCTCATTGAGATGGTAAATGGGTTATACAAGTGAGGGGGGAATCTGAATCATTATTTTAAAAAGAAAATGGTGTTAGTCATTAAGGAAGATATCTTAGAAATTTGGCAAATTGAATCAAAATGAAGTCTGATCCACCTAACATGTCATTTTCTGATTATGAGGGAAGCTAATGGAAGGTTCTCTAGCCAAATCAGTTAACTCAAAATGACAAGGGCCAGAGGTTAAGAACAGGAGTTTGAGTTCATTATGATACCTGCATCATCTCTAAGAAACATATCCAGACTCCGGGGTGGTCATACTCGTGGTCTATAATAAGTGAAGTCAGCCATGGTAGTCAAAGCTGTGGGTGGAAGGATGGGGTATCCCATACCACTTTACACTGGCTAGTGCAATTATGATAAGCAAAGAATGGCAGCTCTACCCAAGCTAATCCATATCTGCCATAATGCCATGGAAAACAAGTTATTCAACAGCAGAGAAAGAAACCATATCTATTCTGATGAACTCCTTTTGCCAACAAGCTGATAGATACCTGAAATGTTATGCCCTTTGTGGTGGTCAACACCTAGAAAACAGAGACCCACACAATGTTTAAGAACGAGTTCTTTACAAGCAACCCAATTAAAAAATGGGCAAAGGACTTGAACAGACACCTATCCAAGGAGGACATACAGAAGATCCAGAAACACATGAAAAGATGCTCCATATCGCTAGCTATCAGAGAGATGCAAATTAAAACCACAATGAGATACCACCTCACACCAGTCAGAATGGCCATCATAAACA
>PVKU01017792.1:0-10592 GCA_004027475.1 Anoura caudifer
TGCCATTCTCTTCTGGCTTGGAGTGTTTCCATTGAGAAGTCAGCTGCTAACCTTATCAGGGCTCCCTTGTATGTTACTTCCTTTTTCTCCCTTGCTGCCTTAAAGATTCTCTCTTTATCTTGGAATTTGGCATTTTAATTATGATGTGTCTTGAAATGGCCCTCTTTGGGTTCCTCTTGATTGGGACTCTCTGTGATTCTTGAATTTGTGTGACTTTTTCTCTCATCAAACTAGGGAAGTTTTCCATCATTACTTTTTCAAATAGGTTTTCTATCCCTTGCTTTTCTTCTTCTCCCCCTGGTATCCCTATTATAAGGATATTATTATGTTTCATACTATCTTGCATTTCTCTTAATCCCTCTTCATTCTTTCTAAGCCTCTTTTCCTTTTCTTGTTCCTTCTGGCTGTTTTTTTCTACTTTGTCCTCCAACTCGCTGATCCGATCTTCTGCTTCATCGATTCTGCTTTTCATTCCTTCCACTGTATTCTTCAGTTCAGAAATTGTATTCTTCATTTCCTCTTGGCCCTTGTTGATAGTTTCTATTTCTTTTTTCATGTTGATATAGTTTGCAGTGAGTTCATCATAGCTTCCGTGTAGTTTTGGTAGCTCATTGAGAGCTCTTGGAGCTTCCTGACAACCATTGCTTTGAACTCAAAATCTGATAGTTGAGTTGCCTCCATTTTATTTAGCATTCTTTCTGGGGCTTCCTCCTTTTCTTTCATTTGGGGATTGTTTCTTTGTCTTCCCATTGTTTGTGAGACTCTTCTTGTTAGCCTCAGCTTCTTAAATTGATTTGTTCTGGTTCCCTGGGTTTATGGTGTGAACTTCTGTGGTAGAATGCCTGTGAAATTCAGTGGTTCTATCTCGTTTGGGTATGCTGGTGTTCACTGCTTCCAGTGTCTCAGCTGTTGAAATGCCCCCTCTTTGGGGCCAACTCTGGTCTTTCCACAGTTCCAGGGGTTTTTTGTTTTGTTTTGTTTTGTTTTTGTCTCATTTGTATGTGTTTAAAAAGAGAAAAGAGAAGGAAAGGAATAAAGAAAAGAAGGAAACGGAAATAAAAAATGAAAAGAGAATAAAGAAAAGTAGAATGAAAAAGAAAAGACAAAAAAGACAGGAAGAAGAGATAAGCTTGGAAAGAAAGGAAGAAGGAGTAAAAGAAGAAAGAAGTAATGAGAAGCAAAAGGGAGTTGAGGGGTAAAAAAGATCAAAATAATGAAAAAGAGAAAAAGAAAAAACCCACAAAAAAAATCGAAAAACCGAAAAACCCCAAAACCGCTAATTCTTGCTGTTATCAATCTTGCCAAGCTGGTTTTTCTGGCCTTCATGACTCAGTGGCCGAGGGGTGACCGTATTGTTTTTTTCCTTGTTCAGCACTCAGTTTTCTCTGGCCTACTGTCCTCAGAGCTATCCCAAGACTCTCCGCACAGGGTCCCAGGTGCCAACTGTGGTCACACGCCCGCAAGTGCCGATGTTCCCGGAGTCTTCCATGTACAGGGGCCAACTGTCCCATGAACTCGGCTCGACCCCTACGCAGGTTGCACACCAGTGTCTAAGATCTCCCAGCAGCCCACTCAGGTGTCCAATGGTGCGATGGCGCGATGGCGTGATGGCACCAGGAGACCGTATTGCTGCTCCCTGCTAGCGCGAGTGCCCGCGCTGAGCTGAGAGACTGTAGAGGTACCCAGCGACTGCACCACGGGTCTCTCAGGGTGCACTAGTGTGAACGATCCCCACGCAGCTGTTTACAATGGCGCGTGGGCATAGACAAAAGTGCGTGCTCCAACGCTCAGTCCTCCCAGGGCTATGAGATCTTAACTCTTCTCTGTGAGATTTCAAGCAACCAGGTTTATGCTGGTGCTGCTGAGACCCAGTTTGGCTGATCAGGGAGCGGTTGCCCCAGCTCCCTCCCTAGAGTCTTATGGCCAGCCCTGGCCCGGTTTCTCAGCCCCCGCCCTGGTCTCCGTGCTGCTGGAGTACTCTCCTTACCATCTGGTTTTTCAATGTCCACTGCAATTTTCGATTATCTGTTTTCAAATATGCTGTGTTTCTGGTGTCTGTGTGCTGTGCTGCTTTGAAAAATGTCCCGGTTTAACACCTGTGTGAAGGGGGAAGAGGGATGTGCATCCTCTTACCATGCCACCATCTTCTCTGTCCCAGCTCCTGGATTTATTGATTCCCTGAGTTTTCCTTTTAGTCTCTATTTGGTTTAATTCTGCTCTGCTCTTGGTTATTTTCTTCCTTGTACTTGTTATGCGCTGTCTTTGTTGTTGTTCCTCCAGTTCTTGTAGAGGCAAGGTTAGGTTGTTTATTTGAAATGTTTCTATCATTTTTAGGTAGGCCTGTATCACTATGAACTTCCCTCTCAGGATTGCTTTCACTCTGTCCCATAGTTTTAGTCTCTTGTGTGTTCATTTTCATTTTTTTCTAGAAACTTTTTTATTTCTTCCTTGATTTCATTATTAACCCATTCATTGTTTAATATGCTATTCCATCTCCATGTATTTGAATTTTTTCTTTGAGGTTGGTTTCTAGCATCAAACCCTTGGCCTTTGGGAAAATGCTAGGTGTGATTTCAATTTTCTTTCATTTGTTGAGGCATATTTTGTACCCTAATCTGTGGGCTATTCTCAAAACTATACCATATGCTTTTGAAAAGAATGTGCATTTTTCTTCTTTGGGATGAAAGATCTCTATATATAATCATATGTATATGTATATTTCTATATATAATTATATATAACTGATATATCTGATATATATAGAAATATACGTATATTTATATTTCTATGTATAATCATATATATGATTATATACATATATTTCTATATATAATCATATATATATAACTGATATATATACCAGATATAGATATATCAGTTGTGTGCATTTGACCTAGGGCATTGTTATATGCCTCAATATCCTCATTGATATTTTGCTTGGAAGATATATCTATTTTTTAGAGTGGGATATTAAAATCTCCTATTATAATTGTGTCACTGTCTATATCTTTCTTGAAGTTCTCCAAGATTTTCCTTATATATTTTTGTGTTCCTATATTGGGTGTATATATGTTTATAATATTTAGATTTTCTGAATGGATTCCTCCATATTATGAAATGTCCACATGTATCTCCTTTTATGACCTTTCTTTTGAATTCTATATTGTCTGACATAAGTATTGTAACCTGGCTCTTCTTGTCTTGTCTGTTTGCTTCGGATATTTTTTTCCAGCCCTTCACTTTCAATCTGTTTATGTCTTTTGTTCTGAGGTGGGTCTCTCCTGGGCAGCATATGTGTGGATCATGTTTTCTTATCTATTCAGCTACCCTGTGTCTTTTGATTGGAGCACTTAATCCATTTACATTTAGGGTTATTATTGATTTGTATTTATTCATTGTGATTTTACTTACTTTGTACCTGTATTTTTCTCTCTCCCTCTCTTTGTTCCTTTTGTTAAAGCAGTCCCTTTAGTATATCTTGAAGTGCTTGTTTGGTGGCAATGTATCCTTTTAGCCTTCTTTTGTTCGGGAAACTCCTTATTTCACCTTCCATTTTAGTTGAGAGCCTCCCTAAAGAGAGTTTATAGGAATGGGGAGTGATTTTGAAATGACAGAGGGAGAGGAAAAACTAAAAGTGAGTCATGAAAACCAGACTAAGACAGGGAAAAACTAAAAATTGAGGAGAAAGGAAAAAAAACTGAAAAAAGGCAGGATGAAAGAGAAAAATAACAGAAAAAAAAACAGGCTAAGAAAGGGAAAAAATAAAATTTAAGACAAAAAAGAGTAGGAGATGAGAACAGTAAAATTTTATATTAGAAATGGAAAATTTTTAGTGAAGCTATAGAGATAAAATTGAAAAAAATGCAACAACAGCTGCGCTATCCACAACCAATGAGCAAAGATTGCTAAAGGTGGGGACAGAACACGGATAATTTAAGAACAGGAAAAAGAATGTGAGATGACCATTGACAGGAAATTTGATTTAGAGAGGCTGGATGGGGGAGAAATAGTAAGATTTCATAATGAAAACAAGTTGTAGCAAGAAAGAAAGCAAAATTAAAAATGAGAATAATAAAAGGAAACAAGAAGGTGAAATGGGGTAAGAGAAGGGAGGGCAAAATATGTGAATTGAAATAAATATAGTATAAAATCTCGTGACTTAATATGTACAAACTTGATGGACAAGAAATGAATGTTATAAAGCTATGCAGCAAAGAAAATATCCCAAATCATGGAGAGAACAATGGTGGATTTCATCTTGGTAGCATCTAGTACTGACCACTGCTTCTTCTTTCTGGATGTGCCTCTGGTGATGTCAGATCATGACCTTGTCTCACCATTACAAAAATTCTTAATGTGAAATATATCTGTGTCCTATAACATTTCTTTTAAAGTCTTAGTTATGTTAGTACAAATGTATTACTATAGTTTTGGATTGGATTGCAAAGTAAAAATCCAGTTATGTTGAATAGTCTAACAATTTTATTTCCATACTCAAAGCCCTTCAATAGTTTTCTATTTCATTTAGAATAAAATTCAAAGTCTATAGATTAAACTGCAATGTCCAATTTGACCTGTCCCTTACCAACTTCTTTTTTAAAATACATTTTATTGATTCTACTATTACAATTATCCCATTTCCCCCCCCTTCATTCCTCTCAAAACCCCTTTCCACATACATCCCCCCACTTTAGTTCATGTCCATGTGTCATAAGTTCCTTAGCTTCTACATTTCCCACACTATTCTTGACCTCCCCCTTTCTATTTTCTACCCACCAGCTATACTACTTATTCTCTGTACCTTTTCACCTCTCTACTCCTCCCACTCCCCTGTTGCTAACCCTCCATGTGATCTCTGTTTCTGTGTTTCTGCTCCTGTTCTATTGCTTGCTTAGTTTGTTTCTTTTTTTATATATGGTTGTTAATAATGATGAGTTTGCTGTCTTTTCACTGTCCTATTTTTTATCTTCCTTTTCTTAGATAAGTCCCTTTAACATTTCATATAATAAGGGCTTGTTGATGATGAACTCCTTTAACTTGACCTTATCTAAGAAGTGCTTTCTCTTCCCTTCCATTCTAAATGACAGCTTTGCTGGATAGAGCAATCTTGGATGTAGGTCCTTGACTTTCATGACTTGGAATACCTCTTTCCAGCCCCTTCTTGCCTGTAAGGTCTCTGAGAAATCAGCTGACAGTCTGATGGGAACTGCTTTGTAGGTGACTGTGCCCTTATCCCTTGCTGCTTCTAGAATTCTCTCCTTCATTTTAATCTTGGCTCATGTAATGATGATGTGCCTTGGTGTGTTCCTCCTTGGGTCCACCTTCTTTGGGACTCTCTGAGCTTCCTGGACTTCCTGGAACTCTATATACTTAGCCGGATTGGGGGAGTTCTTTTTTATTATTTGTTCAAATAACTTTTCCACTAGTTGCTCTTCTTCCCCTTCTGGTATCCCTATAGTTTGGATGTTGGAATGTTTAAAGATGTCCTGGAGCTTCCTGAGCCTCTCCTCATTTTTTGAATTCCTGTTTCTTCATTTTTTTTCTGTTTCGTGTTTTCTTTCTTCCTTCTGGTCCACTCCTTTGATTTGAGTCCCAGTTTTCCTCCCATCTCTATTGGTTCCCTATGCATTTTCCTTTATTTCACTTATTGTAGCCTTCATTTGTTCACTAATTTGTGACGAAAATCAACCAATTCTATGAGCATCCTGATCACTGGTGCTTTCAACTATGCATCTGATAGGTTGGCTATCTCTTGGTTGCTTAGATAAATTGGCTCTGGGGCTTTGATCTGTTCTCCGCTTTGAGCCATTTTGGGGTTTTGTTTGTTTTTGTTTTGGGTCTGGTCATGGCTGTTACATAGTGACGGGTAGACCCTTAGGTGATCCCCACAGCGGGGCAACCCAGTTGCTGGGTTGTGACGCTGTATGTGGGGGAGGGGTCTGAGAGGGGACAATGGCGCTTGCTCTGATCTCCCTCAGATTCCAGTCACTTATGCCACTTCCCCCAGGGAAATTGGGCCCTTCTGGTGCTGATTTCCATGTGATTGTGCTTGTGTACATACTAGGACCCTGTGAGTCTCTCCAACAAACTCTCCTGTGAGGCTGGGAGACTCTCCTGGCACCTCAACCCCCATAAGTGTTTTCAAATGGTGTTTTTTAGGCTTTATTTCCCATCACTGGAGCCCTGGGTTGCGACGTCTGTCTTCCTCCCTGTTTTCACCTGGATTATCTGCATGTGAGTGTGGGACCACGCAGCCAGACAACAGCCTTGTGGGGCCTCATTGGCTCTGCCCATGCCCACCCGGTGACTGGGGTCCACTGGCCACTGCTGTACACCTGGCATCTGCCAGCTGCTGCCTGCACACCTGCCCAGGTCTCCCAACCTCCATTTTTTCCTCCTGGGACTCGGCGCCTCTTACCGGTCTGGATGAATGGTTGTGGGAGTTCTCTACAGTTCAATTTTCTTTTTTTTTCTTTTCATTTTATTTCAGTTGTTGTTCCTGTGCAGTTTTCTGTCTTTTACTCCCATCCCAGCCCAACGCCCCAACCCTCCTAACCTCCCTCCCATATCCACCCCCCTAGTTTTTGTCCATGTGTCTTTCATACTTCTTGCTCCAAACCCTTCCCCTTTTCCCCTGAAATTCCCTCCCCTCCCTTCTGGTGACTGTCACCCTGTTCTCAATTTCAGTGTCTTTGATTATATTTTGCTTCTTTGTTTGTTTTGTTGATTAGGCTCCTGTTAAGGTGAGATCATGTGGTATTGGTCATTCACTACCTGGCTTATTTCGCTTAGCATAATGCTCTCCAGTTCCATCCATGCTGTCACGAAGGGTAGGCGCTCCTTCTTTCTTTCTGCTGCATAGAATTCCATTGTGTAAATGTACCATAGTTTCTTGATCCATTCATTTACTGATGGGTGCCTAGGTTGCTTCCAACACTTGGCTATTGTACATTGGGCGGCTATGAACATTGGGGTGCATAGGTTCTTTTGGATTGGTGTTTCCGGGTTCTTAGGATATAATCCTAGCAGTGGAATTACTGAGTCAAAAGAGAGATCCATTTTTAATTTTATAGAAAATTCCATAGTGGTTGTACCAGTCTGCAATCCCACCAACAGTGCACTAGGGTCCCCTTTTCTCCACAACCTCTCCAACACTTGCTGTTTGTTGCTTTGTTTATGATGCCATTCTGACCGGTGTGAAGGGGGATCTCATTGTGGTTTCAATTTGCATCTCTCTGATAGCTAGCAATATTGAGCATCTTTTCATATGTCTCTGGATGCTCTGTATGTCCTCCTTGGAGAAGTGTCTGTTCAAGTCCTTTGCCCAATTAATTGGGTTTAAGAGTTTAATTGGGTTGCTTCTCTTCTTAGAATGGAGTCATGTAAGTTCTTTATAAGTTTTGGAGATTAAACACTTGACTAAGGTATCATTGACAAATATGTTTTCCCATACAGTTGTTTCTTATTTTAATACTGTTTCCTATAGACATGCAGAAGCTTCTTATTTTGATGAGATCCCATTTGCTTATTCTTTCCTTTATGTCCCTTGCTTTAGGGGACATATCAGTAAAAATGTTGCTGCGTGAAATATCTGAGATGTCCTGCCTATGTTCTCCCCCACAACTTTAATGCTGTCATGGCTTTTATTTAAATTTTTATCCACCTTGAAATTATTTTTGGGTATGGTGGAAGTTGGTGCTCGAGTTTCATTTTTTTTCATGTAGCTGTCCAGTTCTTACTGCACCACTTGTTGAAGAGGCTATTTTTAGTCCATTTTATTTTGCTGCCCCCTTTGTCCAATATTAATTGAACGTAGAGACTTGGGTTTATTTCTGGGCTCTCTATTCTGTTCCACTGGTCCATGTTACTGATTTTATGCCAGTACCAGGCTGTTTTGATTACAGTGGCCTTGTAATACAGTTTTGTGTCAGGTATTGTGATCCCTCCTACTTTGCTCTTCGTTCTCAAAATTTCTGCAGCTATTCGGGATTCTTTAGGATTCCATATAAATTTTTGAAGTGTTTGTTCTATGTCTGTGAAGTATGCCATTGGTATTTTAATAGATATTGCATTGAATCTGTAAATTGCTTTGGTAGTATGGACATTTTGATGATGTTAATTCTTCCAACCCTGAACACGGCACATGTTTCCATTTATTTGTGTCTTCCTTGATTTCTTTCTTCAGTGTTGTGTAGTTTTCTGCATACAGGTCTTTTATCTCCTTGGTTAGGTTTATTCCTAGATATTTTATTTTCCTTTTTGCTATATTGAACCAGATGTTTTTCTTGATTTCTGCTTCTGCTGTTTCATTGTTGGTATACAAAAATGCCTTTGATTTCTGAATATTGACTTTGTATCTAGCTGTTTGGCCAAATTCATTTAATAGGTCAAGCAGTGTTTTGGCCGAGTCTATAGGATTTTCTATGTACACTATCATGTCATCTGCAAACAATGATAGTTTTGTTTCCTCCTTTCCAATTTGGATGCCTTTTATTTCCTTTTCTTGTCTAATTGCTGTAGCTAAGACTTCCAATACTATATTGAATAGAAGTGGTGAAAGTGGACAACCTTGTCTTGTTCCTGATCTTAGTGGAAAAGATTTTAGTTTTTGCCCATTGAGTATGATGTTGGCTGTAGATCTCTCATATATGGCCTTTATTATGTTGATGCTCCCTCTATTCCCACTTTGCTGAGTGTCTTTCTCGTAAATGGGTGTTGTACCTTATCAACTGCTTTTTCTACATCTATTGATATGATCATGTGATTTTTCTCTTTGCTTTTGCTTAGGTGATGTATTACATTTACTGATTTACAAATGTTGAACCATCCTTGCATCCCTGGGATGAATCCCACTTGGTCATGATGTATGATCTTTTTAATGTATTGTTGGTTGTGGTTTGCCAATATTTTGTTGAGGGTTTTAGCATCTATGTTCATCAGTGATATGGGCCTGAAGATGTCTTTCTTTGCTGTGTCTTTATCTGGTTTTGGGATTAGGATGATGCTGGCTTCATAAAAAGAGTTTGGGAGTCTTCCAACATTTTGGATTTTTTTGAATAGTTTGTGAAGGATAGGGGTTAGCTCTTCCTTAAATGCTTTGTAGAATTGTCCTGTGAAACCATCTGGTCCAGGGCTTCTGTTTGTCGGGAGTTTTTTGATTACTGCTTCAATTTCATCTGCTGTTATTGGTCTGTTCAGGCTTTCTGCTGCTTCTTCATTGAGTTTTGGGAGATTGTATTTTTCTAGAAACTAGTCCATTTCACTTAGGTTTTCAAATTTCTTGGCATACAGTTCTTCATAGTAATTTCTTACAATCCTTTGTATTTCTGTGGTGTCAGTTGTAATGTCTCCTCTTTCATTTCTGATTGTATTTATTTGGGTCCCTGCTCTTTTTTTCTTGAGGAGCCTGCTTAAAGACTTGTCAATTTTGTTTATCTTTTCAAAGAACCAGCTACTAAATTCATTGATCCTTAGAATTGTGCTTTTAGTCTCTATGTCAGTTAATTCTGCTCTGATCTTAGTTATTTCCTTCCTTCTGCTGCCTCTGGGCTGTCTTTGTTGTTTCTCCTCGAGTTCCTTTAGGCATAGGGTTAAGTTGTTTGTTTGAAATGTTTCTATCTTTTTTAGGTAGGCCTGTATCACTGTAAACTTCCCTCTGAGGACTGCCTTTGCTGTGTCCCATAAATTTTGGGTTGTTGGGAGTTCATTTTCATTTGTTTCCAGAAACTTTTTGATTTCTTCCCTATCCTCATTCTTGACCCATTCATTGTTTAATAGCGTGCTATTCAATCTCCATGGTTTTGAGTGTTTTGGATTTTTCCTCCTGGGGTTGGTTTCTAGTTTCAGTTCCTTGTTGTCAGAGAAAATGCTTGGTATGATTTCAATTTTCTTGAATTTGTTGAGGCTTGTTTTGTGTCCTATCATGTGGTCTATCTTTGAAAATACTCCCTGTGCATTTGAAAAGAATGTGCATTTAGTTTCTTTGGGGTGAGGGGCTCTATATATATCAATTAAATTCATTTCATCTAGAGTACTTCTCAATGTCACAATATCTTTGCTGATATTTTGTTTAAAAGATCTGTCCAATTTTGGCAGTGGAGTGTTAAAATACCCCACTATAATTGTGTTGCTATCAGTATCTTTCTTGAAGTCCTCTAAGATATTCTTTTTTATTTAGGTGCTCCTATGTTGGGTGCATATATATTTACAAAATTTATGTCTTCTTGGTGGATTCTTCCTTTGACTATTATGAAGTGACCTTCTGGGTCTCTCTTTATGGCCCTTCTTTTTAAGACTATTTTCTCTGATATGAGTATTGCTACCCTGGCTTTTTTTTTTCCTGTCCATTTGTTTGGAAAATTTGTTTCCAGCCCTTCACTTTCAGTATGTGTAGGTCTTTTGTCCTGAGGTGGGTCTCTCGTAGGCACATATGTGTGGGTCATGCTTTCTTATCCATTCAGCTATTCTATGTCTTTTGATTGGAGCATTTAATCCATTTACATTTAAGGTTATTATTGATAGGAACTTATTCATTGCCTTTGTCATACCTGTGTTCCTCTCTCTCCCTCTCTCTCTCTCTCTCTCTTTCTCTC
>PVKU01017793.1:0-10591 GCA_004027475.1 Anoura caudifer
AGTTAATATCTGTATATGTAGCAAACTTTGGTCTGGATACTAATTTTGGTCTAGGGAAATTCTGGGGAATTTCTCAGTAGACAGGTTATAAGGGAATGTTAACTCCTACTTACCTTCAGTTGGCCTGCACTTGTGAGATCTTTAAAAATAACCTAGTCAGGAGGTTGACCACTGAACTCAGGATCTGTGTAGATAGACCCGAAGAGGAATGACCTGAAAATTAAACATACAAAGAAGAGGAGCCAGGGGAGCTTCATAGTTCAATACAAGCAAGCACTTGTGCTCTGTGGGGCCAGTGCAGGTTTGGCCCTCCCTATGCCTGCTGTAGGGAACAGAAAGACTGGTTTTTACAAAAGCACTAAGAAAAGATTCAGGGAACTTACTTCAATTTCATACCTAATTAGCTTTGTGAATTAGTTTTCACTCCGGGCATCAGCTTTCTGATATGTGATATATTCTCAGCTGGAATTGCACACTGTGGTGGGGAAAATAAGTCTTCAGAGGCTATGGTCACGCCTGGAATCTCAGGCTTACCAAAGATTACCTCAGACTTCTTATGCAAGCTACTTGAGACGTTTAAGCCTAAGTATATCATTTTTGAAATGTAGACAATGATGTTTCCCTTGAAGAAACTGTTTTTAATACTAAGTGAAATGAGAAGTGTGACGTGGCATGCTACACAAATAGAGCTCAATAGTATTAACCCATCTATGTCCTTCCTTTCCTTTAGGTTCAAAAAATTTACAATTCTATGAAGAGAAAATGAAGATCAGCTATGATGTAGGGAAAGACAATGTTATTTTCTAAGATTGGCCTTGAGATAATAAATGATGACAGAAGAGCCTCTTACTTTTGATGTTAGATGTTTAATATGAAATTGAGGGGATGTTCATTGAAACAAATGAATGAAGATCTTTTTTTCAGGTTGGATTCTACCCCAGGAGATAGAACAAAAGGCACAAAACAACAAAATTAAGAAATCTCAGTGACTAGTAGTCAAGACTCTAAATCCAAATGTAGGCATCTCTGAGTGATGGAACAGAATTTGAACAGTGAAGAGAATAATCCATCCCTCCAGTATCACTGTCTAAAATACCACTGGGTAGGGGGTACCTGTCTCTCTTTATGTTTTCTGTCTCTCTTTTTTTCTTTGTCTCACTCTCGGTGTAGGTGGTATATATATATTATATGTTACATGTGATATAAAATAAATCATATATTTTAATACATATATATCACATTCTGTATGTAAGCTTTAATATATACATATGGTATACATAATTTATATGTGCATGCACATATATTATGTATACTATACATGTGTATGATATGCGTGCAAACATATACATAGCATATAACATATGCGCAAATGTGCATGTATATAGTATTTGCATAATATATGCATGCACACACATTGTGTGCATATGTACACATATACACTTGTATATGTGTACTTATACACATGTATACATATATTTATGCATATGTTATATATAATATATGCATATATAAAATAGGTAATGTAAATACAAACAGGTTAAATATTATATATTGAGTAGAATGAAAAATTTTGAAATCAGTATAATTTCAGTCATCAATAATTTCTTCTATCTTCTCTAAGTATTAATTAATGACTTTTAAGACCCCTCATCTGACATTATATTAAAGAGCATTTATTTGTTTAAAACCTATTAAATTCTTAAAATAGAGGAACAATTTAGACAGCTAAAAGAAGCTCAAAACAGTAGAGAATTACTGCTGGATGTGGAGGGAGGCAATGGGTAGACAGCAGGAGGTAGATATGTCTGAAGATTGGAATGACGAGCAATGTTTTATTTGTCCTGATAAAATGTCTCCTTACCTATCATATCCAGTATGCTTGTGTATGAACCAGTGTGGTGCACAGTATTCTTCTTTTGTCACAAGTTCTCTACATTGATATTCCATGATTACTGTTCCTTCTTCTGTTTCTCCTCATTCCATCATCACTTTCAACGGCTTCTCAGCCAGAACTTAGGCTGAAAATATGAATTGACAAATGGGAGTATGCCATTCTCTTCAACGTTATAGAATGTCGTCTGCATAGGGACATCTCCCACTTTTCCTAGGCACACTTCAACCCTCCTTGTCTTGGTGCATGACATTTAAGCACCAATATTCTCCCTTTAAGGGAGATCTGAATCTTTCCCAAGGTCTGCTTAAGCACCTTCTACAAGCCTTCTACCTCATTTTGTCTGAAGTATCATTATATTTATCAGATAATCTTCAAAGCAGGACATTTAGAGTTGAAAACAGACACATGTGGTGAAAAGCGAACTTCAGTTCTGATTTTTTTCTGGTTGTTTTTGCAGATTGTACCAGGTTTCATATGATGGAAAGTGAAGCAGATACAGCTTTATTCAACCCTCTTTAAGCAGAAGTCCCATAGCTGTGAAGGTTTTGGGACTCATATTTGATACAATCAAGTAAGTGTCTCCTAAAAGTTTATGTCTTAGCAAGCGTTTTATTTATTTTTTTTAATTCTTGGTGAGACTTTATTTGAGTACTATTTATAGAAGAATACAGCTAATAGACAACAACAGTCAGAAAAAATATCTGGAGGGCCAAGGTAAAAAATACTTTTACTGTTTAATAACTCAAGTAATTAAGACTTGCAAGTTTTTATGGGTGGAGTTTCAATTAAAGAATATCAAACAAATACATGCATTGTACTTCCCTAACTCTGCAAACACCTTACTAAAGATCACCACATTAATGTGTTTCTTGGAAAAATTCCAGTTGAGCATGTCCTGTGTTTAATGCCAAGTTCCTGACATGTCATGAATACTTTGTGTATCTAATTTTCAAAAAGTCCATTTTATACTTTCTTCCTAACTAAAATTATAGTGTACATACTGCAGCTGCATAAGAAGTAAGTAAAAACTCTCTCACTAAAATGTACTGGAACATTCTGAGTTAAAAGTTGCTACCAAGATAATTTCTAGGCTAAGCACATCCGTTCTACACTGAACAGATGAGTCTAACTGAACACATGTTATTCCCTTAGCAAGAGCTTTGTACCTTGTGGGCATTTTTCCACTTTCTTTATTGTGGTTTCTGTGTCCTATTCAGAACTCTTGATCTCTTGAATCATCATATCCCATACCTCACCTCTCCAACTGGAATGACATTTTAGGAAATACTACTAACAATGCAGACTGCACAGTTTTTTACACTATAGGTTAGTTCTGGTATCTAAAAAGGAATCAATGTTTTCTTTTTTTTTTTAATTTGGGAGAACATTTTGGTTGACTAGTTAAAATGTGTGTAACATATCCTGAGAACTCTGCAAATGTATCTCTTTAAGGAGTAGAGTTTATTTGTTTGCATGTAGCTGTCCACATCTTCCAACATAATTTGTTGAAGAGGCTATTATTACTCTGTTTTATGCATCTGCCCCATTTCTCAATTATTAATTGACGATAGAGACATGGGCATATTTCTGGTTTCTTTATTCTCTTCCATTGATCTAGGTGTCTGTTGTTATGCCATTACCAGACTGTTTTGATTACAGTGGCCTTGTAATATATTTTGATGTCAGGTATCATGATCTCTCCTACTTTGTTCTTTCTCAAAATTGCTGTGGCTATTTGGGGTCACTTATGGCTCCATAGAAATTTTTGGAATGTTCTACATCTGTGAAATATGTCATTGGTATTTTAATAGGATTGAATTGAACCTATAAATTGCTTTGTGCAGTATGCAAATTTTGATAGTGTTAATTCTTCCAATCCATAAACACAGTATATGCTTCCATTTTTTGTTGTCTTCCTTAAATTTTTCTTCAGTATTGTGTAGTTCCTGAGTACAGGTCTTTTTCCTCCTTGATTAGGTTTATTCTTAGGGACTTTATATTTCTTGTTGTTATAGCACATGAGTTTGTTTGTTTGTTTTTTTTTACTGATTTCTGTTTCCCATATTTCATTGTTGGTATACAGAAATGCCTTTGATTTCTGAATGTTGACTTTCTATCCCATGTTTGCCAAATACACTTACACCATACACAAAAATAAACTCAATATGCATAAAAGATTTAAATATAAGTCATGACACCATAAAAGTTCTAGAGGAGAACATAGGCAGGAAAATATCAGATATTCCATGAAACTATTTTCACCAATATGTCCTTGTAGAGCAATGGAGATAAAGGAAATAATCAACAAAAGGGAATTAATCAAAATAAAAATCTTCTGCACAGCTGATGAAAACATCAGTGAAATGCAAAGGGAACCAATCATATGGGAAAACATATTTGCCAATGATAGCTCGGACAAGGTTTTGATCTCCAAAATATATAAAAACTCACATGAGTCCAGTCCTGGAAGACCAACAATCCAGTTGAAAAAATGGGCAAAGGTCCTGAACAGACACTTCTCCAAGGAAGACATACAGATGGGCCAGAGACATATGAAAAGATGCTCAGCATTGCTAGGCATCAGAGAGATGCAAATTGAGACAACAATGAGATACCTTTTCACATCTGTCAGGGTGCCCATCATAAACAAATCAGCAAACAATAAGTGCTGACAAAGTTGTGGGGAAAACACAGCTATTTTTAAATGAATCACAGAGCTAGTGGAAGGAAACATTCCAAGCAGTAAGAAGCAGTGCGGTGCAGCTATTCCCCAGAGGTGGAAACTGGTGATTCCCATCTCAGCCACCAGTAAATAAGAAATATCATGGATGGGAATTATAGCATTTATAAAACAGCATGCCTGTGTATAGTTCTAGGTATTGATTGTCCCCATTCTCAAAAAAACATGTGATAAATATGGGTTAATTCAATAATGATGTTGTTTGTGTGTTTGTTTGTGATAGAATATGCTAGCACTTTGCTTTAGGAAGATAGAGCTCCTGCTTTAGCATAGAAAGATGAAACCTAGAAAGTACTACCAAAGTGTAAAAACAAATCAGTTAGCCAATATCCAGGTTTCATCCCCTGGGTTCATTGAGTTAAGGAAGGGCTCCAGGTGTAATAGAAATAGTGTGTAGCCAATAAAGATAAGATTCTAGTTTATTTAGCAGTTGCTGAATAGTTTGTAATTGGTGATAGGTAATTCAACAGTGGCATATTCAGGCAGACTGAAATAAATGTAGATTGAAGAATTACCTAGATAAAGAACTGTATAAAAGACCTAGCATGGATTAAAAAAATAAAAAGTATTAGGTACTTCCTCATTTATTTACCAACAATGTACTGGAATATTGTGAGGTTTTTCCTCAAACTTCAGGTGCCTTTAACAGAGTTAACTTCTGGAAAGCCCCATCATGAGACACAGATCCAGGAAAACACTATTGACAAGTATGTCTCTTTGCCTCTTTGCATGAGTCAGGGCAGGCTAAAACAGGCTTCCGAAGAGAGCTGCAAAACATTAGAAGAAGGGTAGACTATAGACTACCACCAAATGGTATTAGAGCAGGGAAGTCAGAAAAAACACAAACCTGTCCCAAGCCATAACCACCCCTTTGAGGCATGCACAGAAAATAGACATACGAATCACACATGCTGATCTTAAGGAAACTAAACAAATGCACGTGGGTACACCCAAACACCTACTGAGCTTTCTTCTACGTGTATGTGCCGTGCTAGTAACTTCTGAGGAGCCCACTGTCAAACTGCAATACTTGAAATAGGTTTTATCTTAGAGAAAAAAATAATGTGTGTGTGCGTTCCTGTGCATGTGTGTGTGTACAAAAGGGGGAGAGAGAAGCAGTGGATAACTGGCTTAGTCTGAGAGTAGGATTGTCACATAAAATACAGAACACTTTATTAAATTTTGCTAGATTCTATCTTGTCCTAGATTTGTCAGAGTGAAAATGAGGAGAGACTATCTCTCCTTTCCTTCCTTTGTATTGTTTTCTCCGTTTCACTTTTTTTCCTCATGCACATCTGTGGTTTTGTCCTTCCCCTTGGAGTGGCAATCTATGCAGTATCACAGGAAACACATTCCATTTAGACACACAATTTTCCCTTCTCATCGCAGTGACGTGTTCATATACATCCCACAAAAATCCCTCCTAAATATTGTTCTCAGGATCACAGTGCATTGTCAAGCATGAGAAATACACATCTTGAAACATTTCTATATCCATATTGGGAAATTTGATCATCAGTCCTACTTTAGGGGTATAAAAACACAATTGCACTTTTCAGAAACCTAAATGATTTTACTAAAAGAAATATATTTATTCATACAAGCTGCTGTAAATATTCTTTCTCTTTTGTATTTCTGTGCATTTGTACACATGTGCATACATGTTTATGAGACACAGCAGCTATTATATGTTAAACCAATGAGCACTACACATACTTTATACATATACAATTGATGCAAAATGAAGACATTTATGGAAACTCCTTTCTTATATAGAAATTCAGACAAAATCTCTTCATTTTCACACCATCCAGAATATTAGTTTCTTTCTGTCCTTATGTAGAGCTCATTGGTGCTTGATAGTCAATTTCATGTTCTGTCCTCTCTTGCCCTATTCAGAAATGATTAATTTCCTGTCCCCACTTCATCTTGCCCCAGCTGATGAGCCAAGTACTTGCTGACTACACTCTTAGGCAAGAGCCTGACCAGGTAAAAAAAAATGAATCCTTGCGAATATAGAGGAAAAAAAATCCAACTGTGCTAATATCTCTCTTAGTCTGAAGGATAAATGCAGTACTCAAATGGTAGTACTTGCTTGTCATTATCTTGAATGGTTACTTCATTTCAACTTCTCCATTATTTAAAATAAACCCCTAAGGCTCACATTCCCGCCTGGGACATTTTTAGCAATAAATACTTGCTGTCAAAGACAACAATAATAGTTAAATGCTCACTCTGATATATTCCAGCATTTTAGAAACACAGATTACTTTAAATTGAATAAATTAATACCAAAGATGGTACCAAGAGCTCTGAACACTTCAGTGGGAAGACTGAGTTACATCATCTCATAAAAATGCAAGAGAAGCCAGCACAGGTCAGCAGCTTGTTAGAACTTCAGGTTGTTCATTGCTGAATGAATTTTCAAAAAGCAAGTGTGTTACCAGTCATATCTTGTGAAGAGAAAGAAAATCATATAACATGATTGGATATAATTACATATTTTCATATACCTCTCAAACTTATTCTTGAGGGAAAGAATAAAATATATCTGAATCTTATATAAATTTTTATTTTTTTACAATTTTAAACACTTTATTTATTTATTTTACTGTGATATTATTACAGTTGTCCGAGTTTTCCCCTCTTCCTCTCCCCTGCTCTGCCCATCTGCCACTCCGAGGGTCAGTCTGCACCATGATGTCATCCATGTTCATAGAACATTTATATTTGTTTTAACTAGACTCTTCATTTTCTTTTCTCCCTTATCCCTCCAGCCTTCCCCTGTTGGTCGCTGTCTCTTCCTTGTTGCCATGCCTCTGGTTCTATTTGTTTAATTCATTTGGGTTTTCTTATTAAGTTCCATTTACAGGTGACATCATATAGTATTTGTCTTTCACTGGCTTATTTAACTGAGCATAATGTTCTCCAGTTCCATCCATGGTGTCGCAAAGGGTAGGAGTTCCTTCTTTCTCTCTGCTGCATAGAATTCCATTGTGTATATGTACCACAAATTCTTTTTTAATTTTTTTAATTTTAGTTGTTCTTGTACAGTTTTCTGTCTTTTGCTCCCATTCCAACCCACCGCCCCAGCTCTCCCCTGCCCCCTCCCATTTCCACCCTCGCTAGTTTTGTCCATGTGTCCTTTATGCTCGTTGCTCCAAACTCTTCCCCTTTACCCCTGAAATTCCCTCCCCTCTCACCTCTGGTGACTATCAACCCCTTCTCAATTTCAGTGTCTTTGGTTATATTGTGCTTGTTTGTTTGTTCTGTTGATTAGGTTCCTGTTAAAGGTGAGATCATATGATATTTGTCCTTCACTGCCTGGCTTATTTCACTTAGCATAATGCTCTCCAGCTCCATCCATGCTGTCGTGAAGGGTAGTTCCTTCTTTCTTTCTGCTGCATAGAATTCCATTGTGTAAATGTACCAAAGTTTCTTAATCCATTCATTTACTTATGGGCACCTAGGTTGCTTCCAACACTTGGCTATTGTAAATTGTGCTGCTATGAACATTGGAGTGCATAGATTCTTTTGGATTGGTGTTACAGGGTTCTTAGGATATAGTCCTAGCAGTGGAATTGCTGGCTCAAAAGGTAGATCCATTTTTAGTTTTCTTAGAAAATTCCATACTGCTTTCCATAGTGGTTGCACCAGTCTGCAATCCCACCAACAGTGCACTAGGGTCCCCTTTCCTCCACAACCTCTCCAACACTTGTTGTTTGTTGCTTTATTTATGATGGCCATTCTGACAGGTGTGAAGTGGTATCTCATTGTGGTTTTAATTTGCATCTCTCTGATAGCAAGCGATATTGAGCATCTTTTCATGTGTTTCTGGATCTTCTGTATGTCCTCCTTGGAGAAGTGTCAGTTCAAGTCCTTTGCCCATTTTTTAATTGGGTTGCTTGTCTTCTTAGAGTGGAGTCATGTAAGTTCTTTGTATATTTTGGAGATTAAACCCTTGTCTGAAGTATCATTGGCGAATATATTTTCCCATACAGTTGGTTCTCTTTTTATTTTAATACTGTTTTCTTTAGCCGTGCAGAAGCTTTTTATTTTGATGATATCCCAGTTGTTTATTCTTTCCTTTATGTCCCTTGCTTTAGGGGACGTATCAGTAAAAATGTTGCTGCGTGAAATGTCTGAAAATTTCCTGCCTATGTTCTCATCTAGGACTTTAATGGTGTCACGGTTTATATTTAAATCTTTTATCCACCTTGAGTTTATTTTTGTGTATGGTGTAAGCTGGTTCTCGAGTTTCATTTTTTTGCATGTAGCTGTCCAGTTCTCCCAACACCACTTGTTGAAGAGGCTACTTTTACTCCATTTTATGTTGCTGCCTCCTTTGTCGAATATTAATTGACCATAGAGAATTGGGTTTATTTCTGGACTCTCTGTTCTATTCCATTGGTCCACGTTCCTGTTTTTGTGCCAGTACCAGGCTGTTTTGATTACAGTGGCCTTGTAATACAGTTTGGTGTCAGGTATTGTGATCCCTCCTACTTTGCTCTTCTTTCTCAAAATTGCAGCAGCTATTCCAGGTTGTTTATGACTCCATATAACTTTTTGAAGTGTTTGTTCTTTATCTGTGAAATATGTCGTTGGTAATTTGATAGGTATTGCATTGAATGTGTAAATTGCTTTGGGTAGTATGGACATTTTAATGATGTTAATTCTTCCAATCCACAAACACGGTATATGCTTCCATTTGTTTGTGTCTTCCTTGATTTCTTTCTTCAGTGTTGTGTAGTTTTCCGAGTATAGATCCTTTACTTCCTTGGTTAGGTTTATTCCCAGGTATTTTATTTTTCTTTTTGCTATATCAAATGGGATTTTTTCCTTGAATTCTACTTCTGCTCTTTCATTGTTGGTATACAAAAATGCCTTTGATTTCTGAATATTGACTTTGTATCCTGCTGTTTGGCCAAATTCATTTATTAGGTCAAGCAGCTGTTTGGCTGAGTCTATAGAATTTTCTATGTACACTATCATGTCATCTGCAAACAATGTAGCTTTATTTCCTCCTTTTCAATTTGGATGTCTTTTATTTCCTTTTCTTGTCTAATTACTGTGGCTAAGACTTCCAATACTATATTGAATAGAAGCAGTGAAAGTGGACAACCTTGTCTTGTTCCTGATCTTAGTGGAAAAGATTTTAGTTTTTGCCCATTGAGTATGATGTTGGCTGTAGGTCTCTCATATATGGCCTTGATTATGTTGAGGAATTCTCCCTCTATTCACACTTTGCTGAGTGTTTTTATCATAAATGGGTGCTGTACCTTATCAAATGCTTTTTCGGCATCTATTGATATGATCATGTGATTTCTGTCTTTGCTTTTGTTTATGTGATGTATTACATTTACTGATTTGTGAATGTTGAACCAAACTTACATCCCTGGGATGAATCCCACTTGGTCATGGTGTATGATCTTTTTAATGTATTGTTGAATGCGGTTTGCCAATATTTTGTTGAGAATTTTAGCATCTATGTTCATCAGCGATATTGGCCTAAAGTTTTCTTTCTTTGTTGTGTCTTTATCTGGTTTGGGGATTAGGATGATGCTGGCTTCAAAAAAGAGTTTGGGAGTTTTCCATCTTCTTGGATTTTTTGGAATAGTCTATGAATGATAGGGGTTAGCTCTTCCTTGAATGCTTTGTAAAATTCTCCTGTGAAACCATCTGGTCCCAGGCTTTTGTGTGTTGGGAGTTTCTTGATTACAGCTTCTATTTCCTCTGCTGTTATTGGTCTGTTCATGCGTTCTGCTTCTTCCTCGTTGAGTTTTGGGAGATTATATTTTTCTAGAAACATGTCCATTTCACCTAAGTTTTCAAATTTCTTGGCATATAGTTCTTCATAGTAATTTCTTACAATCCTTTGTATTTCTGTGGGGTCAGTTGTAATCTCTCCTCTTTCATTTCTGATTGTGTTTATTTGGGTCCTCTCTCTTTTTTTCTTG
>PVKU01017794.1:0-10588 GCA_004027475.1 Anoura caudifer
TTTTTTTTTTTTTTTTTTTTACTTTTTTTTTTTTACACCTAGTTGCGGCTGTTACATACTGAGGGGTGGAGCCTTAGGTGTTCCCCAGGGCAGGGCAGACCAGTCACTGGGTAGTAATGCTGTATGTGGGGGCAGGGTCTGAGAGGAAACAATGGTGCTTGCTCTGCTCACTCTCAGGTTCCAGTCTCTTCTGCTGCTTCCCCTTTGCCTGGATTATCTGCACGCCAATGTGGGACCACCTGGTCAGCCAGCCGCCTTGTGCAACCTCACTGGGTCTACACAATTGCCACCCTGTGCCTGGGGTCTGCTAGCCGCTGCTGCCTGCATGCCCGGTCCGCACCTCCACTTTTTCCTGCTGCAACTCCGCCCCTCTTACCTATCTGGATGAATGGTTGTTGGACTTCCGAACAGTTCAATTTTCTGTGAGTTCTGGTTATTTTCTTGTTTCTAAATCCTTGTTGTCCTGAATTTTGGTTGTGAGAGGAGGCACAGTGTGTCCACCTACACCTCCATCTTGGCCGGAAGTCTAAGTCTCTTGATCTTAATTATTAAACATTCCTTGTTAACTTATTTGCTCCTTGACTATTTATTTGTTGACTATTAGACTTTTCAGAAGGAAAAAAACTCAGCAGCTGTACAGTCTTTTTATACTTGCAGTCTTCTTGTCCACTGTTGTGGGGTAAATCTCTCTCACTGTACATCTCGTTCACTCTTTCATTCCTATGACCTGTCCCATGACCTGGTATATAGTCGATGCTCAACAAGGATGTCTTCAATGGATGAACTGACTCAGTAATAGTTCTTGCATTAAGTTAATGCTTCTGTCATCACCATCCCTTAATTACCCATCCGAATTACAGACTCATGGCTTAATTACATACTTAAAATTATTTGTATATAACTATGTGTTTTTTTAACATATTGCTCACCAGTACTATTCTGAATTTTAGTATGGAGTTAGGGCCCTTTAATATGTAGTCTCTTTTATTATGGAAATAATAGATTAGGGCCTTCATATTTATCTTGGTCAAATAGAAGGGTCAGGAAGACCTCTTGTCCTCAGTCTCAGTACTTTGCCCTGAAATCTGAAATGAATCTTAACTTTCCCAACTTGATCTCATTCTTTATCCACACATTCTCTAGACCAGCATATTGTTAAAAAGAAGGAAAATGGGACAAAGCAGATACAAAAATAATGTGTCCTATATTAGTGTTCACTTTTTCTATATTCTATATAAAAGTCATTTATCATTGGGACAAAAACTTTTTGATCCAAGTAAAAATATTTTGAGTTAGATTTTTAAAAAATTACAGTTGGACTTTTAATTTTTTATGGCAGGTGCATTACTTTGCTATTAATTCTATCATATGATAGAAATTGACTTCCCATAATTCTTACCTACTTGCAATATATATCAACACTCTTATCTTCTCTTTTTATCTTTATTTTTTATTTGAGGCTTATTTTCTTTTTTAAATATATTTTATTGATTATGTTATTACAGTTGTCCCATTTTCCCACTTTATCCCCTCCAGCCTATACTCCCTCTCCCACCTGCATTCCCTGCCTTTAGTACATGTCCATGGGTCATACATATAAGTTCTTTGGCTTCTACATTTCCCATAGTATTCTTACCCTCCCCCTGTCTATTTTCTACCTACTTTCTATGCTACTTATTCTCTGTACATTTTCTCTCATTCCCCTCTCCCTTTTCCCGCTAATAACCTTCCATGTGATCTCCATTTCTGTGATTCTGTTCCTGATCTAGTTGTTTGCTCAGTTTGTTTTTGTTTTTAGGTTCAAATGATAGTTGTGAGTTTGTTGTCATTTTACTGTTCATCATTTTGATCATCTCCTTTATCTTAGATAAGTCCCTTTATATTTCATATGATAAGGACTGGGTAATGATGAACTCCTTTAACTTGACCTTATCTGGGAAGCACTTTATCTGCCCTCCCATTCTAAATGATAGCTGTGCTGGATAGAGTAGATCTTTCATGACTTGGAATACTCCTCTCCTGCCCCTTCTTGCCTGCATGATTTCTTTTGAGAAATCAGCTGATAGTCTGATGGGAACTCCTTTGTAGGTAACTGTCTCCTTTTCTCTTGCTGCTTTTAAGACTCTCTCCTTATCTTTAACCTAGGGTAGTATAATTATGATGTGCCTTGGTGTGTGCTTCCTTGAGTCCAACTTTGTTGGGACTCTCTGAGCTGCCTGGACTTCCCAGAATACTATTTCCTTTGCCAGATTGGGGAAGTTCTCCTTCATTATTTTTTTAAATTAGTTTTCCATTTCTTGCTCTTCTTTTTCTCCTTCTGGCACCCCTATGATTCAGATGTTGGAATGTTTAAAGTTGTCCTGAAGGTTCCTAAGCCTCTTCTCATGTTTTTGAATGTTTATTTCTTCCTTCTGCTCCATACCATTGATTTGAGTCCCAGTTTCCTTCCCTTCACTGCCACAAGTCTGCTCTGCCAGGCTGCCCATCTCCGCCCCTCCTACTGGTCTGGATGAATGTTTCTTAACTCCTTGGTTGTCAGACTTCCATACAGTTTGATTTTTCTGGCAGTACTAGTTGTTTTTTGTTTTTAAATTTATTGTTGTATTTATTTTGGTTGTGCGAGGAGGCACAGTGTATCTACCTACACCTCCATCTTGGCCTGAAGTCAACACTTGTATCTTCTAAAGAGAATTATTACATTCAGCTACACTCATCTTAGACTGAGATGACCTCTCATTTTTGTATTTGTGCATTTGATATTATTTTTTTACTTTTTATATGTGTGTGTAAGAGATTTTAATGACTAATTTTAGGTCTCCTGACTGCATATGGCCATTCTGAAAGTTGACTTCAGTTCTAAAGGGCATAGTAGTTTCTTTTAGATAAGAATTCTATTTTAGACCAGAAAACTGGCTTCTCATATGTGTTTTACAAGTAATCTTTCTGTGGGTTGTGTAAAGTGTTACTTTGAGTATTAAACTACAGTTAATGTCTTAGATACTTTATTATAACGAACTGAGGCTTTTATAAAATATGTTCTTTAGAGTCAACTGAATGTTTTTTTATTTTCCATTTCAGGGAATAGTAACTTGGCAGACCTTTAGTAACTGCATTTGTATAATTAAAGGAAAAGTATAAAAAAATGCACATTAAGTTAATAATTTGTTATATTGGCAAGATGAGGTTAAAAAGTGAGAGCAAGTGAGGGACTCACTTTTACTTTGTATACTTTGTTTTAGAAGATTGTATTGCTTTTGTGATTTAAGTGACTAAAATGAAATATATGAAGACTTGAGAAAGTACATAGCCTAAAAAAATTAAAATGCTATGCAGTTGAAGATTAGTATTTACTTTAGACTTTCAAAATTCATTCTAAAGGTTACATTGTACTGTCAGAATTTTTTAATGGAATTTGGTGCATGGGTGACTGGGATACTTTTGATTTATTGGCTTCAAGATCCAAAATGTGTTCCCATGGTATTTCCTTAGGACACAGTAGTATTTTGTGTTCTTGATCATTAACACAGTTGTTTACATTAAACAATGCTCTTCATAACTACTGAATAAAATAAATATTTCTGTAGAAGAAAAAAAGATTAAGAGTCAGTGTTACATTGTTTAGGAGCAGGTACTATCAAGCCAATCTGACTGGGTTCAAGTTTTGGCTCCATTACATTCTAACTGTGTGACCTCGGGCTAGTTATCAGATCTCTGTGAGTTTAATTTCCTCACCTGTGAGATTAATAACAGTATTGCCCCCACAGGTTTATTGTACAAATTAAATGAGTTGATTTATGGAAAGCACTTTGAAGAATGTGTGACATGCATAAACACAGTATCAGTTAGCTTATGCTACCTAACAAAGCATTCCAAAATTTAGTAGCTTAGAGCAACACTTATTTGTTACTTCTAATGATTCAGGTTGGCTCGGCAAGTGTCCCAGTCTGAGGGTGTGAGCCACTTTGGCTGGGGCTGAGTAGTCCAGCATGGCTTTGCTTACACATTTAGTGTGATGGTAGCTAGGATTGTAGCAGCTGGGCTTGTTCACATGGTTGTGGTCACAAGGTTCTCAATAGCAGCAAGAGAGCAAAGCCTGAATGCACAATTGCTTTTCAAGCCTTTGCTTCTGTCCCATGTACTGATATTTCATTGGCCAAAGCAAGTGCAGGCCAAGTCCAGAGTCAGCAGAGAAGGTAGCTTACTCAAGAGCTGAGGTACAGTGGGAAATTATTCAGACCACTTTTGCAGACAGTCTACTTCAAGCACTATATAAGCATTAGCTGCTGCTATTACTACTACTACCACCATTAATATTAACTCTCCAAACAGAAAGCTACTGAAAATAAAGACATACTCAAGTAGAACTCTTCAGCATGTCTTCAGTCATTAGCATTTGCCATTCCCAAATATTGTAGGAGTCTCAAAAATTAATACTTGCAACAAGAGTGTTTTTAGGAGGAGCTTATTCTGCATGGCTGAAATTATTATTTTTGTTACAAACTGTAACTGTCCCTATGGTCTCCCTGGGAGCATTTTGCAGGTTATAAAATACAGTCATTACTATGGTAATCATATTGCAAGTATAAAATGGCTTTGACCTACTTGTTAAAATGCAAAGTGTATTAAAATAAAGACTGTGAGCTTAAAGTTAAATGAACTCAGAATAAAAGCAGAATGGCAAGTCCAAAGTGCCAGAGAGATCTTTAAAGGAAAGGAGGGCATTTGACACAGAAGAGGCATTTTTCCTCATTCTCTCCATTTTCCTCAAGGTGTGATGACCTCTGGGAAATGACACCTGTCTCAGGAAGCAGTTCTGTTTTCTGCCCAACTTGCAGGCAGAAAATTATTTTCCTAATAATAAGAGCTACTATTTGCAGATCCACCTCCTTTGTACCAGGTATACACTAGGTCCTTTAACACACTGCTTTAGTTTCTCGTTATGACACCTCCTCAAAGTAGGAATTACTATTATTCTGTTGTGGTAAATGAGGAAAATCAGCTCAGAAGGAATACATGACTTGCCCAAGCACAGGAATTTCCTCCCCCAGAAGCTTGGATCATGAGGATGGATGAATCAGGATAACTGAGACCTAGAAGAAATTGGTTACAATTACACGAATCAATTTGTACTTTGTACATGGACATATTCATTTATTCAAGAAATATTGACTGTGTGCCAGATAGCATGCTTATTGCTGTGTTAATCAACAGACAGTTTAGCTGGGACAGGTCTTCTGAGGTTGAGGAAGGCTTCCTAGATGTCCAAAATTCAACCTAGAGGATGAGTAGGTGTTACTTAGGGGAAAGGACTAAACTGGTTCAGGTAGCAGTAATAAGAACAAGAAACCAGAGGACCTGCAAACAGGTCCATTTAGCTAGAGTTGGGAGGCAGTTTTAATGCAGAAAGTTGGCATTGTAAGTAAAGGTCAGATCCTAAAGGTCTTTATGAGTGGGGTTCCTTTACCAAAGGTGCCAGGGAGCTATAGAAAAGTTTTGAGCAGGGAATGAATGACATAATCAGATGGAATGTTATCAAGATCATTTCAGCCATAGTATATACAATGGGATTGGGCTGGACTGGGAGGAGAGGCACAGTTTCTCTCAGTAAGACTGACGCAACAGCCTAGGGAAAAGAGAACAGTGCCTGGATCAGGGCATGGTGGCAGATATAGGGAAATGAACAGTGTTGGGAGGCATTTAGAAGCTGTTTGGTTGTAGAAGGAGTGGAAGAATTTAAGCATGACACCTGGTGTCTGACTTAGAAGTTTGGATAGATGGTTCTGTTGAAGAAGAGAACTTGGAAGAGAATGATCTATGGTGGACATGGTGAGTTTGTGCCTGTGAGACTTTCAGGTGGAGGTACCCAGAAAGTAGTTAGGACACATGCATCTAAACCTTAAGGGATATCTCTGGGCTGGAAAGGAGACCTGATCTCATCAGCACTCTCTAAGCTAGCACCTCTGTACCCTGCCCATTCTTCTTTCTCCTCATTCAACTTTATTTTGCTCCTTACTACTTACTGTCTTATTTGCTTATTGTCTTTCTCCATCACAATCGAATATGAGCTCCACAGGGGCAAAGAACATGTCTGTTTTGTTCACTGCCACTTCCTCAGCACCCAGAACAGTGCCTGATACTGGGCAAATCAGCCTGCTGACAGAGGGTGGTGGATGCCCGGGGACAAAGAGGGCAGGTTTATCATGCTGACCTGGAAGGACATAGAAGGACAGCCCAGGAAAGAATTTGGGAGGACTTCACTACAAGGAAGGGCAGAGAGAGAGTCTCCATAGAAAACTAAGACAATGCCTCCTTTCTTTGCTCTGAGGCTTGAATAGCAAAACATTTAGAAATTTCAACTACCCCAAAAGAGTGGCTCTCAATGACCTGACAATTTCTGGAAACAGCAAGAGGGTAGAGCTGCGTAGATGTGCTTCAGTTTCTGTGTCTTTGTTTTTCTCCTTCCTTTCTGGCATTAGAATAAAAATTCAGCCAAATGCAAGCATAGTGAAGAGAGAGAACTATCAGTGCATTTAATTCAACAGAAAGCTAATTGATTTTATCTTGCAGGCCAATTGGGTCCATTTGGTAGAGGCTTTCGTTCCCTCAGAATTGTGTTGAGAAAGAATCTAAATCAGTTCCAGGCCCAGCTGCAAAAATTTCTGTGATCATTCAAAGCTCTTTGCTGTGGAAGCTGGACTAGTATGGTAACAGAGCTGGAAAACCTTCACCACCCTCATCTAGAGAATTAGTACTATGAGTAATAATTTCCCAAAAACACTTGTATTCCATCTCTCATAGTGCCCATTTACCAAATGTGAATTTTGCCTTCCCAAGACCCTGGAGCTTGGCTTGGTAACTTGTGGCCCTCTGGTTTCATTGTCACAACCCACTAGAGAACTAACTGAAGCCAGAGTGAAGGTTGACTTTTTACAGCCTGGTGATTGCTATGCCATCCAAGAAGGCTGTGACTCTGTTGCTTATAACTTCAGGCTCTCAATTTTTTCCGTAACAGTTTGTTCCCCGGCATAGACAACTCTGAGACATAATCAACCCCATGCATTGCAATTATCAGAGTCATTAATTCACCTGCTGCTGAAAATGGCAAAAATGAGAGGAAACTACATAGTGTGGAGGGTGAATTTAGGTCCCAGAAGCTCTAGTTCTAGAATAATCTTGGGAAGAAATCTGATGGTCAAATTTTTATTCTACAAGTAGATTTTTTAAGTGTTCCATTGTTTTGAATTTGTAATTCCATAGCAAAGAACAATCTGGTCAGTAGGGATAAGTGATGCCTTCAGATGTAACTTATTTTATTGGGTTGTCCTAAAAGTCCATTATGCTTTTTCCATACCATGGCTGTAGTAGTGCTTAGTTGTCTTAAATTAATTCAAAACAGTTTTGTCAGATGGTACTGTGACAGCTGTCATATCAGCGTGCATTTTTTAAAAAGTTATCAAAATTGGTGAATTTTTGTGCAGTGATTTTAATATTGAAGATGGAATAAAATAAGCAAGATTTTCAGTATATTAGGCCTTATTATTTTAAGAAAGGTAAAAACATGACTGGAACGCAAGACAAGATGCGTGTATGGAGAAGATGCTGTGACTGATCAAACGTGACAAAAGTGTTTTGAGAAGTTTCTTGGTACTATTGACATTTTGGCCAAACGATTCTTTGCTGTGGGGCTGTCTTATGCACTGAAAGATGTTTAGCAGCACCCCTGGCCTCTACCCACTAGCAGCCAATAGTGGGAGATAGCTGACATACTCAAAATATCCAAATCGATAAAGTTATTGGTAAAAATAAAAAAGTCTGTCTTTTATTTTAAGGGGGAAAAAAACATAATGGACCTTTTGGCCAACCCAATAGTTAACAGTTTCTCTGTACTCCTTTATATGTGCTCATTATTTTCCCAGAGAAAAGTGGATTCCTGATATTTTCTTGTTGCCCCTCCACCGGAGGGTAGAATATTGAATGGACAATGCTAATGGAAAGCACCCTTTTGCCAGCCTCCCAGAACAGGTCACCTAACTAGAAGACTAAACTTCAATCCCAGTAGCTGGAAACCTCAAGCTTATGTCAAGATAGGAGGAGCAGCAGGAGAGTTTAAAATGCAAGGAGCTCAGAGATTTTTGGCTGATAGTTCATAGTAACTGATTAGTCACTTGACTCTGAGAGTTAAGAGACCCAGGAGACGTCACCATAACTTGAGAGTCATCATCATCCATGAGAGTGATCTCATGTAAGTAATTATTGAAATATAAACAGTTCTTTGAATACTAGCAAATTGTTCCAGGTCAGTTCACTCATAATGTGAATTTTGGCAGTAGGATACAATATCTCTTCTCTCCTTAGGTGGGGGTTAGGGTGGCAGTCTGTGGCCATTAATCAGAATGGTTTGCTAAGTGTCTATAATAGACTTAACACTGTTATTGCCACTGTGAGAAATTCAACAGATCCTTGAAGAAATGACCACTGTCTTCTCAGTACTGACTTTTTTGGTGGTGGGTGGAGGAGCAGAAAAGAGAGCATATAATCATTCAGGAAATATTCCATGGTAGACAGGATAGTACTTTATCAACATGAGATGTTACAAAAGAAAAAGAGAGGGTTTGGGGCAGCAGGATCAACATGAGAGAGTGCGGTGATTTGGGGTAAACTTGAAATGGCCTGGCCTGGTCTCTGTGCACAGTGGTGAAAAGGAAGAGGTTTCATGGAGGAGAATTTAGCTGGACCTTGGAAGATTGTGGGATCAAGTTTGTATTAGTTTTCTATAGCTGCTTAACAAATTACCACCGCATCTGTGGGTTTGAAGCTCAGGCATGGTATGGCTAGCTTCTCTGCTTAGGTTCTTAGAAAGCTGAAGTCAACATGCTGGCCATCTGCATTCCCAGCTGTTCCCCTTTCTAGCTCATCCAGATTGTTGGCAGAATCCAGTTCCTTGTGGTAGTGGGACTGAGGTTTCTGCATCCCTGCTGGTTATCAATTTAGGACCACATTCAGCTTATAAGGCAACTTTTAGGTCCTTGCCACATGGACCCTCTGCCTTCAAAGCCAGTGGTGGTTCTTATGTAGAAATAGTCTGACAATGGAAAATAATAGACTAGATACTACATAGTAGTAGCAAGCAGATTGAGGATCCCAAACTTCCAAACAAATAGAGATAATTGGCTGAATGTAAAAATAAAGAAATGGACAGAGACTTTTGGCCAAGATGGAGGCATAGGTAGACACACTGTGCCTCCTTGCACAACCAAAATTAAGGGTAACAAAGATTTAGAAACAAAAAAACCAACCAGATTTGACAGAAAACTGAACTATAAGGAAGTTTGACAACCATTCATCCAGACCAGTAAGAGGGTGGAGTTGAGGCAGGAAAAAGCGGTGGTTGGTGGTCCCAGGCATACAGGCTGCAGCTAGCAGACCCTCAGCTAGCACACCCCAGGTGCAAGGCAGCTTGCTGATCTTGGAAACACATTTGGGTGCAGATAAACCAGGCTAAAATGGGGAGACAGACTGTGCAACGCAGGACCCCAGCGCAGGGAAATAAAGCCTAAAAGCACCAATTGAAAACACTTGTGGGGGTTCAGGTGCCAGGAGAGACTCCCAACCTCACGTGAGAGTACATTGGAGAGACCCACAGGGTCCTGGAACATGCATGGGCCCACCCACTGAGGAGGCAGCAACAGAAAGGCCCAGTTTGCTTGTGGAAAGCCACAGGGACTGAAATCCAAGAGAGAGGGGAGCAAGCACAGTTGGTCCCTCTCTGACCCCGCCCCCACATACAGCATCACAACCCAACAACTGGGCTGCACTGCCTTGGTGAACACCTAAGGCTCCGCCCCTCAGACATAACAGGTGCAACCAGACCCCCCCACCACCAAAAAAAATATGGCTCAAACGGAAGAACAGATCAAAGCCCCGAAGCCAATACATCTAAGTGACCAAGAGATAGCCAACATATCAGATGCACAGTTCAAAGCACTGAAAGCCCTGGTGATCAGGATGCTCACAGAATTAGTTGATTTTGGTCACAAATTAGATGAACAAATGAAGGCTACAATAAGTGAAATGAAAGAAAATGCACAGGAAACCAATAATGATGGGAAGGAAACTGGGACTCAAATCAATGGAGTGGACCAGAAGGAAGAAAGAAACAAAGAAACAGAAAACAAGGAAGAAACAAGAATTCATAACAATGATAGGCTTAGGAACCTCCAGGACATCTTTAAACGCTCCAACATCCAAATTATAGGGGTACCAGAAGGGGAAGAGGAAGAGCAACAAGTGGAAAACTTATTTGAACAAATAATAAAGGAGAACTTCCCCAATCTGGCAAAGGAAATAGACTTCCAGGAAGTCCAGGAAGCTCAGAGAGTCCCAAAGAAGTTGGACACAAGGAGGAACACACCAAGGCACATCATAATTACAGTAGCCAAGATTAAAATGAAGGACAGAATTCTAGAAGCAGCAAGAGATAAGGAGACAGTCACCTACAAAGGAGTTCCCATCGGACTGTCAGCTGATTTCTCAAAAGAGACCTTACATGGAAGAAGGGGCTGGAAAGAAGTATTCCAAGTCATGAAAG
>PVKU01017795.1:0-10587 GCA_004027475.1 Anoura caudifer
TTCCTGGAAGTCTATTTCCTTTGCCAGATTGGGGAAGTTCTCCTTTATTATTTGTTCAGATAAATTTTCCACTTGTTGCTCTTCTTCTTCCCCTTCTGGTACCCCTATAATTCGGATGTTGGACTGTTTAAAGATGTCCTGGAGGTTCCTCAGCTTCTCCTCATTTTTTTGAATTCTTGTTTCTTCATTCTTTTCTGTTTGGTTGTTTCTTTCTTCCTTCTGGTCCCCTCCATTGATTTGAGTCCCAGTTTTCTTCCCATGACTATTGGTTCCCTGTGCATTTTTCTTCATTTCACTTAGTGTAACCTTCATTTTTTCATCTACTTTGTGAGCAAAATCAACCAATTCCATGAGCATCCTGATCACCAGGGCTTTGAACTGTGCATCTGACAGGTTGGCTATCTCTTCATTGCTTAGTTGAATTGGCTCTGGGGCTTTGGTTTGTTCTCCGGTTTGAGCCTTTTTTTTTTTTTTTTTGTCTAGTTGCAGCTGTTTCGTAGTGAGGGGTGGAGACTTAGGTGTTCCCCAGGGCGGGGCAGCCCAGTTGCTGGGTAGTGACGCTATATGTGGGGGCAGGGTCCAAGAGCGAACAATGGCGCTTGCTCTGCTCCGTCTGGGATTCCAGTCCCTTCCGCTGCTTCCCCTTTGTCTGGATTATCTGCACGCGAATGTGGGACCACCTGGTCAGCCAGCTGCCTTGCACGGCCTCACTGGGTCTACACAGTTGCCACCCTGTGCCTGGGGTCCACTAGCTGTTGCCTGTGTGCCTGGGGGTCTGCCAGCCACTACCTGTGCGCCTGGGATCTGCCAGCCGCTGCTGCTTGCGTACCTGGGTCTGCACCTCCACTTTTTCCTGCTGCATCTCCGCCCCTCTTACCAGTCTGGATGAATGGTTGTTGGACTTCTGCACAGTTCAATTTTTCATCAGTTCTGGTTGTTTTCTTGTTTCTAAAACTTTGTTGTCCTTAATTCTGGTTGTGAGAGGAGGCACCGTGTGTCCACCTATGCCTCCATCTTGGCCGGAAGTCCAAGAAATCCCCTCTTAATGTTAGCATTGCTTACTCTTTCTCAGCTACCAATATTTCATTTTGAACTTAAATGTTTAGCAGTCATCAAAATTAGTCTTGAGATAATAGGGGGCATAGAGTTTAAATGAGGAAGCTGTGTAAAGCACATATTTACCTACATCAGATTTTCCAAACTGGCTATTTTGGAAGAGCATTTTTTTGTTGTTGTTTTTAAAAGAATACTAGTAGGCATGTGGATTTATAAAAAAAATGACTTCTGAGGTCAGCTAAGTGTAGGAAACATAGAACTTAGGAGAACTAAAAATCCTCTTTTTTTAACTGAAGGCTTTAATGTGTTAATGATCATTCAACAAATATTTATTAAAAATTGACTATATGCCACAAATGGTTTTAAGTGTTTGGGATACCCCAGAAGACAATGAACAATAGACCTAATAAGTAAAAAATATAAAACATGCTTAATTATGTATATGTTAAAGTGGTAACACAGGTTCTTGGAATAAAGGGAGCATTCTGCATTTTTCAAAAGGGTGGTTAGTGTATACTCTATTGAATAAATATTTAAATTTGTTAAAGAAGTTAGTTATATAGATACCTGGATTAAAAGTGTGTCAGGCAAGGGTGACAGCCAGTGCAAAGACCCTGAGATGGGATGGTGTTTGGTATGTTCAAGGAACAGCAATAGGCAAATGTTTGTGGAACAGCTGGCTAGGGGTGGGGGGAAATAATAGAAGTCAGAGAGCCAAGGAGGAGAAAGGAGTTATAGATTATGTAGGGCTTTGTTAGCCATTGTAAAGACTTTTTCAACTGAGGGAAATGAGGAGCCATTGCAGAGTTTGGAGGAGAGGAGTAAGTTGATCTGACATATTTTTAAAGGATCACTGGTTGATGTGTTGATAATTGCCTGAAACCATGCCAGGGAAGAGGCAAGGAGACCAGCTAGGGCAATACTGCAATAATTCAAGCAAGAGATGAGGATGACTAAAAGCCTAGGGTAGTAGCTGAAGTAGTAGTGGGGAACACTTGGATTCTGGATATATTTTTAAGGTGGATTGAATATGGAGTGTGCAAGAGAGGAGTCAAGAAAAGACACTATTGTCATCATTTGAGATGGAGAAGGTTATAGATGGGTCAAAGGGAAATGTTAACAAGCTGACTTTGGACGTGTTCAATGTGATGTACTTTTCAGACATCCAGGTAGAAATATTAAGCAACCAGTTTGATATGTGTCTTAGTCCATTCAAGCTGCTATAACATGATACCACAGACTGGGAAGCTTATAAACAACAGAAATTTATGTCTCATAGTTCTGGAACCTGAAAGTCCAAGATCAGGGTACCAGCATGGTCAGATGAGAGTCTCTTTCAAGTTGCAGGCTTCTCATTATATCCTCTGAGGTCTCATACATGAGGGCACTAATCCCATTTTATGAGGCCTCCATCTTCTTGACCTTATCACCTCCCAGAGGCCCTGCTTACTAAAACCATCACCATTGAGGGTTAGGATTTTAACATATGAATTTGGGTGGGGGACACAAACATTCAGACCATAGCAGTATGAGATGGAATTTTGGGAGAAAAGCCTGAACCGACAATGTAAATTTTGGAGTGTTTAGATCTGAGTCTAGACCACTGGAGGGGCACATTGCTGAAGGACGGGCGCCCCTTCACCGAGGCCCATCCGTGAACTCTGAATCCCGGAGTGGGTAATATCAATAAAATGTATTGAGTTTCCCAAATTCAACACAGAAAACTTTTTCACAAAATAACTATTTTGGGAAATGTTGAATAGTGACACTAAATGAAGAGAGTTCGCCTAGATTTCAAAGAGTCCTGGGTCAAGGGGTTGGGGCCCTGCATCTCACAACAGCACTGAGGTGGAAAGCAGACTGGACCTGTACAGAGGAGTCCTCCAGCGGCCAAAGTAACAGTAGATTAAAACCAGAAACTTTTCTTACATTTCTTCTGTTGGCTGGCTCTTTGCAGAAGAGGAAATGCATAGCAGCCCAGAAATACGTGAAAAAAATAGTCAAACTTCTTTAACCATTAGGGAAATTAAATTCAAAACTATAACATCCATTGGATTTGGTAACATTTGAAATCCTGATAATACTAATGTTAAAAAAGATTTTAAAAAATGAGAGTCCCGTTCACTTCTAGCGGGGTTGTAAATTGGTACAATCACTTTGATATATCCAGTAAATTTGAAGACATGAAAATTGTTCAGCCTAGCAGTGAAAATGAGTTTGACACCCCTGGTGTAGAGGATCAAGCATCTCTCTAACGAACCTTCCCTGGAAAGAGAAACCAAAGGCTTATGAACTGAAAATGAAAAAAAAACCCTGCTTTGTTTTCCCCAAATTGCTGATGATGCAGACAGATGTTTGCCTGTAGGTGATGTGAGTTTAATCTGCTAAATCCGAAGAGCAGCACTGAAGGCAATGTCTCTCCTTCCTTGATACCTTTTACCTGACAAACTATTTTTTTTAAAAGACTCAAAAGCAATATTGATAACAGTGTTGGTTACATCCATCCGCATCCTTTCTGTTGGAGGAGATGATCCTGGCTTCCCTGTCGGTCTTCGTCACCTGCACCTGGATCACTTTGATACCAAATGCTTGTGCTGTTGCTGAAATCAAGAGGCCTCACCAGCTGTTCTCCCCTTCAATGGATCAAACACAGTACGTGGACATGAACACGTAGTGCAGTCTGTGCAGGTGTTGCCCAGCTGCCTCAGACACACAGGAAACCATCTGAATGGTGGCTTCCAGAAGCCCATCTATAATGGTGGCACAGCTTCATGGTGGCGATTGTCTCTAGAGCTAGCAACTGCTCACAAAAATAAATCGCCTCTGGCTGGCGTCAGAAAGAGCAGAACCTGGATCTCTACTGCATTTGCTTATTTTTGGAGACAACAGATAAAGGCCTCACATATGCATCCTTTTTTTTTTAGGGACTATACTTCCTCAATGAGCACTATATTTATTATTAATGTGTTACTGAAGAAATAATGTTTCTTAGATTTTTTTTTGAGTGGTAGTCTAAGAACCAATTCCAAATGTCAAGTACTTGAGGGTATATCGTTTCATATATTGATGAGATAGTATGGAAAGGCATTAAAGCCATTTATTGTCTTTCAAGAATAGTTTCCATACCTTTGAAGCATCATTGAATGTCAATGCATCATCATTCTTATTTATTATTGATAATTGAGAGCATGTTTGGACATGCTAGTAAGGCAGCATAGCTAACTATTGGAGTGACCAGTACATTCCAATTTGCTGGGGATTTTATACAGTTTAGCACTAAAAGTCCTAGGAGTCCCCTCTGTCTCAGGCTGGAACAACTGTTTTTCTATTACCCATGTACCTTTAACAACCAAGAATGACCTGTTGGGGAAAGACTTTCCTTTTCACCAAGTACAAGATTTCTAAAAAGACCCAGTAGGAGAAACTGAATGAATACCACCCAGCCAACCTTGGCAATCAGTGGGGCGACAGATGTTTTAACCAGATTGCGCTCACACCTTGAATATTTATGAAGCACTCACAATAAGACCAGGAAGGAGAACAGAAAAATTTAAGGAATCTGTCTGAAGCCTCAGGTTTAATGACAAAAAACCAAAGCAAAACAAAATAAAAAGAACAGGTGTGAACTGAGGGGAAGAAGGTTACTAGCTTCCTCACTCCTGCCCTGCTCTTGAAAATTAAGGACTACTTCCCATACTTTCTTTCCATGCTTCTGCTCCCACACCCAGATCTGAGATGACATGAACTGTCGTCCAGTATAACCACTTTCTGAGTCCTCTTCAAGGCAATCAGGTAAGGCAGCATTTAGGAAATGTGGGGTTATTCCACCAGACTATATTTTTTCCAGGTTGCTTATAACATCTGTACAGTATATTTTTATCTAATTTTGAAATAGAGACTGCTTAAAATGTCATTTACTACTCAAACAGGAGGTTTGTCCAGTCTGTTTGGTGAGTGTGTAGATGAGAAGGGAAATTGTCAGAGGAGCTTCCATCACACTGGCCCACTGTCCGTGGCAGAGTTGCTGCATGAAAATCTACCGTGTGTATTTTTTAAAGTGTTATTTAAGGAACAAGAAGAGAACATTAGTTCTTGGTAGTAGAGTAGGGATTTTTTCTTATGTTAGATGTTCTCATTGTTAGATCCTGTTTTTTTTTAAAATTTATTTATGTTTTCTATCACCATTTATCACCCATAGCCTCTTCCACCTCCACTCACCACCCCCCGGCAATCACCACACTGTTTTCCATGTCCGTGAGTTTTTTCTTTTTTGCTCAGTCCCTCCACCCCCAACTCCAGCTATCATCGTGCTGTCCATCTATGAGTCTCTTTTTCTTTTGCTTGTTAGTTCAGTTTGTTCATTAGATTCCAGATGTCAGTAAAATTGTATGTTAGACCCTATTTAAATAAAGAGGGAACCTCAGGGTTTCTGCTAGATGGGGCCAAGCATGTTTATTTTTACTTCTCTGTATCCTAAGTGTCATAGCTCTTTCAGCAATAAGCTAGAATATGATTCATTAAAATTTATATCTGTTTCTTTTGTTCTTCAAAGAAAAATCCTCTAGGGCATAAGGGATTGAGTATACCATCAACCACCTGGTTCAGAAAGACCCACTGGAAATGAGAGCCAGGCATTTCTCCTGAGGGGATAGTGCAATCCAGCCAGCCAGTTTCTGGGCTGTCACTAGGCATGTTGTCATGCAGATTTTAAGGCATTTTGACCAAAATTCAGAAATTACTTTATGGAGCGGTTTCTAGAGCAAGTAGCCCAGGGTTCTTCAGATCTTAGTATGCGAATAAATACTATGAGGTTCTTTGTCCCACATACAGTCTAATTATTAGTAACTAAGTAATGAATGAATTAGTTAACAGTCCACTTTTTAATAATGCAAGAAAATTAATAGCATGAACATGGAAGAAAGGTACAATCTTTCTTTGAAAATTATGAAGTAAATTTATATGCATCACCTTGCATTTATGTGCATTATTTTGAGTCAGTTTTCATACAGTCAATCAGGCCCTTAAATGCTTTGCCATTAACTATTTTCATTCAGAATATAATCTTATTCTTTACCCCCAAATTCTATCTTTTATCTAAATATTTTTAAAATCTTACATCTAAAGATTCCCTTTGTTTCTTTTTTAAAAAAATTATTTTAAATCTTTTAAAAAGATTTTATTTATTTATTTTTAGAGAGAGGAGGGGAAGGAGAAAGAGAGGGAGAGAAACATCAATGTGTGGTTGCCTCTCACATGGCCCCCACTGGGGACCTGGCCCACAACCCAGGCATGTGCCCTGACTGGGAATTGAACTGGTGACCCTTTGGTTCTCAGCCCACACTCAATCCACTGAGCTACACCAGCCAGGGCTAAAGATTCCTTTTGTTTCTTAAAAAAAAAAAATGGGGAAGGTGGTGGTGAATAAACTCCATTATGGCAGTTGGAAAATGTTCCTGTTTGGCCTAGGGGAGAGATTTGGCTCCTTAGTGATGCAAATGTGATTACACATGGAGACTCATTTAATATTAATTCATTCTTTCAACAATTGCATTGAGTGCCTTTTATATGCCATCTTCTGGGTGGGGGTAGGGTCACTAGGGGACAACACACTGACTTGGACCTGAAGAATAATGAGCATTGTGTGGAGTCTGCTTAAATCAGCTAGCAAGAGCCCACTGTTAAGTTATCAGGAAATCTATTAGCTGGCTGTTAAAATAAACATTATTAAAATTAAATTATATAAACACACAATTAAATAATTATTTTAAAAACTAAGGTAATACTTACTTAAAACTTACCACTCCCTAATTACTATGTTTTACTATTACCTATGGTTTTTGAGGTTATTTACATGTGTATGTGTGGTAGAAAAGCTGTACTTACTATATCATCCTATCTTTTTCTACCTACCCTATAAGCTATAGTATACTGCAATAGGCTATGATACGATGTCATGTGACACTACACTATGGGCTGTGCATATCTCTGTCATGTCAGCAGCTTGGAATCAGCCACGGTGGGACTATATTTACATTATGGAAATCAGCAAATACTACAAATAGGGCCTTTTTTTCCCCCTGGAGAGCAACTTGTTAAACATTTACCAGCACATGTGTGAACCTAAAGTAAAAGCTGGGAGGGTCCTAGGGATGCAAATGCAAGTTAAGACAGAAGAGAGACTGTGCCCACTGTAGCCTGCATGCTCCTCTGGGGGCAGTGGCTGCCCAGGTCCAGGCTTCTTTTGTTATAACAGAACTTGAGTCTGGTGTTGCTAGATTTTCTGATTTAGCAAAAAAAGCAGGAATTTCAGATTTTATTTATTTTATTTTTAGAGACAGGGAAGGGAGGGACAAAAAGAGGGAGAGAAACAGCAATGTGTGGTTGCCTCTTGCACTCCTTCACTGGAGACCTGGCCTGCGACCCAGGCATGTGCCCCAACTGGGAATCAAACCGGTGAACATTTGGTTCACAGGCTGGTGCTCAATCCACTGAGTCACACCAGCCAGGGCAGGAAATTCAAATTTTCATGTGAAATTTTCCAGTTTAGTACACCAGATGGGCTACCAAAAAAAATTAAATTAAATTAAATTTAAAAAAAATGCAGACCAGCTCCTAATGCAGTCCAATATTCGCATTTTGCAGGTAAGGAAACTGAGACCTCATCACTGAGCTCATGATGTAGTAGAGACCCAAATAACACTTAGGGACTATCATAATCTCAGGTGGGGTATACCCTGTGGTAGCTCTTCCACAGAAATGTTCCTACATAGGTTTTTCCTTTACAAGAGGCTGTTGACTAAAGTCGGGCATATAGTCCCAGAGTTCAGGTGTTCAGAGGCAGTTCAGTCAAAGCCACAGATTCATCTGGATAATGCACCATGTCCTCTAAGAAATCTAAAAGGCATCAGGGACCTAGTGTAAATATTGGATCTAGAATTATGAAGGTTTTCTTAGTGATCAAAAATTAGATCAAGTGACTTTCCCACTACTTTACTGCATTTCTTGGAAATGTTCTATAGCCTAATAGAATATTTTTACTTCACTTTATATTTTTCTAAAGAAAAGAATAAGTCTACAAAAAGTTTTTAAATGTTACCTACACATTATTTGAGAAAGCAGGCCTGGTTTCTGTGTACACTGGTTTGTAATAGCGCTTAAGTAGAAAAAAGTTTGTTAGCAGCAGGACATGCTTTGAAAATGACAAGGAGAATGGAAAGATGAGGTGGAATGCTATGACTGGGTCCTAGATGGCAGGTACAATTTGGTCTAGATAGTTTATAAAATTTATTACACAAATTCAGTAGTGGATTTTTACGTGGAAAAAAATACAGAGAATCTCAGTTATGTTGCTCTCCCTTTTCCAAATACACTTCTAATCCATATCTGTATGCCTACATGATTTTTCATGTTTAGAATTACTATAGACACTATTTTGTATATTTTAAGATTTTATTTATTTATTTTTAGAGAGGGGGAAGAGAAGGAGAAAGAGCGGGAGAGAAACATAAATATGTGGTTGCCTCTCTCATACCCCCTAGTTGGGGACCTGGCCCACCTAGGCATGTGCCCTGACTAGGGATCAAACCAGTGAACCTTTGGTTTGCAGGTTGGCTCTGAATCCACTGAGCCACACCAGCCAGGGCTATTTTGTATTTTTTTAAAACTGAAGCATTTTTGATATAGTTTTATGGACATTATAATGGTATTTTTAATCACTCTATATAATTACTTTGGGTTAAAATACCACAATGACCTACTTTATTATTAAACATTCATTTTTCTAGTTTACACTGCTATGAATAACAGCAATAAATATTTTCATGCACATAATTTTTTCTTTACCAATAAAAAACATCATATTCCTGGAAATGAATTACTGATTCAAAGCATATAAATTGTCTTGATAGCTTTTGAAATTGATTTCTGAAGGGGTTTTGCCAATATTTGCACTGCTACCTACAAAGTATAAATGTTCCCATTTCATCATATTCTTAATGACATTTTTAGATTTTTAGTTTTCTGCTCATTTAATAGGTATAAAATGATACTTATGGTTTTAATTTGTATCTCACAGTTAACCCTCTAGATTAAATATTTTAATATGCTTGTTAATTATATGTTCCTGTATAAATAGTTTATTCAATGTCAGACCTAGTTGTTTTCAAGTTCTGGTCCTAGTAAACTAATCAAGCACATAGGCTCTTGGGAAAGCACTTTAGAAAGCAACCAGGTAAGTGTGACTCAATTGAAATGGGTTATTGTTGACTTCCAGCCAAGATGGAGGTGTAAGTAGATGCACTATGCCTCCTCACACAACCAAAATAAGAACAAAAGTTTAGAAACAAAAAAACAACAGTACTGACAGAAAATTGAACTGTATAAAGGTCTGACAACCAAGTAGTTAAAGAAGAAACATTCATCCAGACTAGTAGGAGGGGTAGAGTTGAGTGGCAGGGCAGAAAGGGTTCCCGGCAAAGCAGCAGCTGGTGGACCCGGCTGTGCAAGGTGGCAGTGATAGAACCTAGCAAGGCAGCGGATTGTGGAGGGGTGTGGTGCACAAGGTGGCTAGTGGACCGAGGGTCCCACATCCGTGTTCAGATAAACCAGGCTAAACTTGGGAGTGAGACAGACCTCGAAACCCAGGGCTCCAGAGGGGAAATAAAGCTTCAAAACACCCATTGAAAACATCTGTGGGGGTTGAGGTGCTGGGAGATATTCCCAGCCTCACAGGAGAGTTAGTTGGAGAGACCCACAGGGTCCTAGAACGTGCACAAGCCCACCCACCTGGGAATCAGCACCAGAAGGGCCCAGTTTGCTTGGGGGAAGTGTGGACGGTACTGAAATCTGGCAGAGAGCAGAGCAAATGCCATTATTCCCTCTCAGAACCATACAGCGTCACAACCCAGTGATGAGGGTTACCCTGCCCTGGTGAACAGCTAAGGCTCCGCCCCTCACTACATAACAGGCATGTCAAGACAAAAAAAAAAAAAAAAAAAAAAAAAAAAAAAAAAAAAAAAAAAAAAAAAAAAAAAAAAAAAAAAAAAAAAAAAAAAAAAAAAAAAAAAAAAAAGGCCCAAACAAAAGAACAGATCAAAGTTCCAGAAAAAAACACAACTAAGCGATGAAGAGATAGCCAACCTATCAGATGCATAGTTCAAAGCACTGGTGATCAGGATGCTCACAGAATTGGTTGATTTTGCTCACAAATTAGATGAAAAAATGAAGGCTACAATAAGTGAAATGAAGAAAAATGCACAGGGAACCAATAGTCATGGAAAGAAAACTGGGACTCAAATCAATGGAGGGGACCAGAAGGAAGAAAGATACAACCAAACAGAAAAGAATGAAGAAACAAGAATTCAAAAAAATGAGGAGAAGCTGAGGAACCTCCAGGACATCTTTAAACAGTCCAACATCCGAATTATAGGGGTACCAGAAGGGGAAGAAGAAGAGCAACAAGTGGAAAATTTATCTGAACAAATAATAAAGGAGAACTTCCCCAATCTGGCAAAGGAAATAGACTTCCAGGAA